>LR746269.1:665000-775000 GCA_902729315.2 Spirodela intermedia | reverse complement strand
CATCTTATTTATATGGATTATCTTGATCAACTTCAAGATCACTTTATTTATGGTAAATTATTTTCTGATTTTTTTTTCTTGTTGTGGGTTTTTTGAAAGCTCTCATGTCAAAAACTGCTGGTTCCGTTGTTGGAGCGCTCCTCAGAAGGGATCCTAATGAACTCGAGTTTATTCAATCAGTACAGGAGGTTGTTCATTCTCTAGAACCTGTCCTAATCAAGAGCTCTCAGTAAGTTTCATTTAGAAGGATCAGACATATCTTTTTTCTTTCTTTCTTTTTTTCTAATGCTGGATATTTCTGTGGAGTAAGTTTGGTTTCGATTGATGATGTGGTATCGTTGTGTCAGCTGTGTGTTGTGTCAGTAAGTTTCCTTTAGAAGGATCAAACATATCTTTTTTTTCTTTTCTTTTTTTTCTAATGTTGGATATTGTTGTGTCAGCTACGCCCACATTTTGGAGCATATGTTGGAACCTGAAAGGATGATCCTCTTCAGAGTGCCATGGATTGATGACAAGGGAGAAACACATGTGAACAGGGGATTCCGCGTGCAATTCAGCCAAGTGTTGGGTCCCTGCAGGGGAGGTCTTCGTTTCTATCCAGGCATGAACCTGAGCATTGCCAAGTTTCTAGGCTTCGAGCAGGTAAAATATTTTCGTTATGGAACTGATAATTTGTACTACTTTTAATCTAATTTCGTGGGGCCTATCCCATTTTTGAAGTTGACCACAATGATATTTGTGTTAATAGGTGAATCATCTATATCTGCGTTAAGTTTTCTGCTTGGCTAGGTAGATGAGATGTTGTTACATCTCCATCAAGAACATTGTTGTGACTTTATAGCTCCTATTGCCTATCATGCGATCTATTACAAGCCGCTGCTAGGTTATCTCTCTCTGATTTTACTACGTAGAGAGAGAGAGAGAGAGAGAGAGAGAGAGAGAGAGAGAGAGAGAGAGTAACACATGAGAAGAAAAAACACTAACCTTGGTCAGACCCCGTAAAAGCCAACTTTTGACTTAGATATTAACTAATATGAGTCATCAATATTTGATTTCGAAGATGGAGTCTGAAGCAAACGCAGTTCAAGTGAAATAAATTACTGTCTTGAACCTTTGAAACCGAAAATGCAGACCAAGTATTTTAATGCTTTCTGATGCTAGGAATCGCGGTTAAAGACTGCAGAAGACATTGTTAACGATGCCACTGACCGTTTGAAGAGATGATTACTGTCTGACATAACATATGATGGCTAAATTATGCACATCAATACAGAACCTACATAGCATAAGACGGAAAGTTGTGGCAACCATTGTTTTAACAATTTTTTTTTGGTTCTTTCACTGGAAAATCAGGTCAAGAAGCAAAATGAATTTTGAGGTTCTTTGGCTTTTCAACAACTAACCCATTGTATTGTTCACTTTTGGGAATGAGCTCACCTGAACTTAGACCCACAAGAAGGAAGGAGACATATCACGAATTTTATTTAAATCTCCCAAAAATATAAGTACATAACATCCAAGTACTGGAGTGGCTCCTAAGATTTTCCCTTATTATCCATCTATTTATTTAGCATGTTTTATTGCTCGGCCAGTTTTCTATTTCCCTTTGGGGTATTGCCCTTCAGATTTCTACGTGTGCTGCCCTTTGACTAATTGGAGAAATGCATAATTTGTGAGTGCTAACTTTGAAAATGACATGCGGGGGAATTCTTATTCTATATATACATTCCTCAGACGTTAAAGAATGCTTTATCACCATACAAGCTTGGAGGTGCTGGAGGGGGAAGTGATTTTGATCCAAAAGGAAAAAGTGATAATGAGGTATCACCTTTTGTCTCCATTTTCTTTTTGTGGGGGAATACCACCCTGTCTGTATAAGAAGGTATATTTCAACAATTCAACTTGCTGGTGGCAGATCATGCGTTTTTGCCAGAGTTTTATGGATGAACTATATCGGCATTTGGGTCCAAATCAGGTAAAAATGAAAAAAACAGTCATTCTGTACTTCTTTGTGAATATGTGTAGAATTGACCTAGCTCAATGTGGCACTGAAATCTACAGTGCTTCTATCACTTATCATGCCCATTGTAGGATCTTCCAGCTGAGGATATGGGTGTGGGGCCAAGAGAAATGGGCTACCTCTTTGGACAGTATAGGAGGCTTGTTGGTCATTTCCAGGTACTTGTCATGTATTCAGGGAAATTTCACTGCCAGAGTAATTACTATAAATTATACTTGAAATCCCTTATTTTCGTAAGTTACTTTTACTGACAAGCTGAAGAGAGATGCTTTTAGATGTATTCCTAAGAAGAAACAAATCCTGCCTTCAATGCATCCTGATTTTTAAGTTTGATGACCGTATTTCATTATCTTATTATTAGAGAGCTCTAGGTTCTATCTGAGGACGACGGACACTCTACTTCTATTTTTAACATGGTGTAACTTAATAAAAATCATACTTATTCATTTTCCTGTGGTTTCGTTTAGAACCTAAATGATAAAATAATTTACACGAGAGAATCTCAGGGTGCCAAGAAACAACAAATTGATAATAAAATATATATTATTAATGGCAACGTAGAAGTAAACTTGGATGTTCTCAGTATATTCTTCATACATTTAATTTTGTTTGAAATTGAAACTATGATACTGAATGCTTTCTCTTCTCGTCTAGCGATTCCAGTCATATGGATGCATCAAAATAGTTGTTCCGTTAAATAAACTAGGATTTATTTTTAAAGACATTTGTTTACAGCCCTGATCCTTTTTTTTTGAGGTTTGGTTTCTATGGCCACATTATCCATGGGATGCAGCTTTTTCACAGGGGGATTTTGCTTCACGTGACATTTTGCATATTAAGCTGACTGGTACTAGTTTCAGTAGTGGACTTGGCGTTTAACATTTCCACAATGAAGGATCTGTCAGTTTACATAAGTCAGGGCTTAATCAGAGCAGTGGGTACCGAATTTCAACCAATGTTGTTTGACCTTACTCATATTCTTAACTGTCAAACTCTCAGTCCAATGCCAGGTCAGAGAACTGCCCTCGTCGCACATTGGTTATATGAGTGTCCTTCTGAACAGTACACTATATAAACACACGATGCAGCCTGTGGGAATGCCACAATTCTTACCCAAGCTAGTTTGTCAGAAAAATGGAAAATGAACATGCTAGTTAGTCAGCACTTATGGTGAATAGTGACTCAAGTCTTATGATTTGCGCCTAATATCTCTTTCATTGATAGTTTGGTTAAAAGAAACTTCAGTGTTTTTATTGTGCTTCTCAAATATACTCTTCCTGTGCATTTAAGTCATAGAAAATATTTTGATCTCTCTTGTTTAGATTTCATCGATATCCTTATGCAGGGAAGTTTTACAGGACCGAAGGTATTCTGGTCAGGTTCAAGTCTTCGAACTGAGGCCACTGGCTATGGATTGGTAACTTTTCTTTCAGACTAACCGCACTGTTTAGGTACTCTTTATGTGTGTGTGTGTGTGCGCGCGCGCGTCCGTGCATACCTATTCTAGGTTTGTCATTTATAGGGTGTTTCGTATGTCTACTATCCTGTTCAACTTTGTGACACTTGTCTTTCGATTTTTATTTTTTATTTTTCAGGTCTTCTTTGCACGTCTTATTCTTGCTGATATGAATAAAGAAATTAAAGGACTAAGGTTTGTTACTTTGCCTCATATTATTTACCAAAGTGATAAGGAAGTATTGAGGTTTATTGTTTTACCTAAGGATGAAAGAAATATCTAATAGTCTAAAAGCATCCTGAGACAAAGCAGAATTTTCTCAAAAAAGAACAAATAATGTGTTGGAATCAGATTAAGTCACTGATTCTTTCAGTCCCAATCACAGTATGTATATTATTATATTAAGCGGATAGAACTAACTAGTTGATCTCGAGTCATTCTTTTTCTTCTTCCTGTTCTTATTCCTATCCATTTATTCCTTATACTGGGAGCCTACCATAGTTAGATCATTCGACATTTTACCGCTCTGGTTCAATCCACCGGTAATCATTTGCTTTTTCGTTTTTGGCTGAAGCATCAGATTTTTGTAAAACTATTCAAAACCAATCTCAGCCTATTTAGAAGAACCAGCGAAATCTTCTATTTCAATTGCTTAAAATGAACTTAGCTACCCGAAAATCGTGCTATTGATCGCCAGAAGGCAGAAGGCAGTAAGGATTTAATATGGTGCTGTCTGAAAATGAGAAGGATATGCTAGATATTCGTAAAACTTGAAAACTTTAACAAGGATGGATGTTCCATGATGTAAAACAATTTGGGTTAAATTTGAAAGCAACCAGGATATTTGTTGCTTCTAAACTAAATTTTACATATATGGGGGGGTTAACTTCAGCGCTTTAATATGGATATTATTATTAGAGACCAGTACCTTGCAATTGTGCTAGTTCATACTAACAACATTGTTTAATGAGCGTGGTCAACGTCCTTATCTTCAGGTGTGCAGTTAGTGGTTCTGGCAAAATTGCTATGCACGTCATAGAAAAGCTTCTTTCTGTTGGGGCTATTCCCATCACAATATCAGGTAATTTTTTTGCTTTGACATACAAAATCACTGTACTGAAGGGAAAAACTTGCTATGCGAACGCAAGGAGATAAGTAAATGTTGAAATAATAAAATTTATAATTTTGGGAAAAATGTGCACAGTTCTTACCAGTATTCTGTATGTTTTTCTTCGGAAAAGATATCTCCACTTATGCTACCTAAAGAAGAGTTATTATAAAAGCGTCTGTACATTTTCTGAGCTATTCTTTGCTTAGGTAACTTGTATGATGCGTCATTCCTTCGCTTGTTTTTCCTGCATTAGATACTGAGTGCATGTCACAATGGAAAGTCGATGTGCTTAAGTATCTGGACGATGAAGTCTTCTAAAAATTCGGTTGATTTTTTGCAGCTAAAAGTCATGACACTGTTTATTTAATAAAATCTCTATGAGATACTTGAAATTTTCTTTGGGCTTCTCTTCCTGGTGTTACGTATGAATGCATAACTTCTAATAAACATCTGTTATCTATCAGATTCAAGGGGCTGCTTGATAGATGAAGAAGGTTTTGATTATGCAAAATTTTCAGTTCTAAGAGATATTAGGGTTCAACATAGAAGCCTGAGGTTTGTGCACATCTCTCTTGTTTTTTTTAACTGCCAGTTGATCTATAGACATATAACCATGAAAGATTGGGTTCATTTTCGCGTCTTTCAGAGATTATTTGAAGTCTTATGCTCGAGCTAAGTATGTGGAGGCTGCGAAGCCTTGGAATGAGCAATGCGATATTGCATTTCCATGCTCTATGCAAAATGAAATCGATCAAGCTGATGCTATTGGGCTGGTTAATTCGGGTTGTCGTATACTGGTGGAAGGTAGGAATATTTCCATAATCTCAGGCTTTTCATCTTCTTATTTTTTCTATATTATAGAATTTATACTCCTCCCAGGTTCGAATATGCCTTGTACTCCCCAGGCAGTTGACGTTTTAAGGAAAGGGAAGGTTCTGATAGCTCCAGCTAAGGTTGCAGGCATCGGAGGGGTACAACGTTTCCTTAAATTTGCAATAATAGAGTTATGACTTGTCTTTTTAGTGTTTTATATGCTTTCTGTTTGAGGTAGCTGGTCCCATATCTACTGCGGTTCAGAAAAATGCCATCAATTTGGGAAAAGTTTTAACTATAAATGTAATAGCTTAAAAATCTATGAGAGCTTTAAGAAATCTGTGTCATGTTGAAAATGAAAATGGTGATAACTAATAACATCAAATGTGGTGATTTTTAAGCTATGTTCAAATGAAAAGCGTGATAATTAATGACCGACTGCCATGCTAAATTTGAACATGGAAGAAAATAAATCACTTTGAAAAACTAATTCTTGATAAATTTTATTTAATTGACACTTAAAAGAAATGATGTAAGAATGTTGTTCATTGGTTTTTTTGTCTTTTGACATGCTCTTCTTTTTCAGTCATGTGTCACTCTTGTTTACCGTTGGTTTTCACCACTCTGAATACGATCAGCAGGTTGGAGTTGGAGAGGTAGATCTCAATCAGGAGCATGGCATATTACACTGGTCATCTGAAGATTTTGAAAATAAGTTACAGGTGCTTAATCTTCCCTTCTATGGTGCTTCGTCTTAGGCAAATCCCAATCTCCATATGGATCTTAAATACTTGTGCTTGACTTGCTATTGATGGCCAGAGATTGCATCAACTGAAATGCGGGACTGATTGATTGATTGATTGATTTATTTATTTATTTCCTGTTTTATATTGCGCATGGAAACTCGGCATTTCTAGTCTCCAGAAGTTAATCTAGATCCCTTTTTTCTGTGTTCATCCGACAGGAAATAATGAAGCAAACATATGAGAAGTGCCTTAAGACAGCGAACGATTATGGTTTTTCTAAAGATAATCCTGAGTAAGCTTTATTTCTTGAGAATTTTTTTTTTCACGTTGTTCTTGTAAATTGAGTGATATCATAGACCAGAATCCTTCAACCATGCCTTTTGGGTACTTCTGACTCTGATTATACACCCAATGTCCAAGAGGGAAATACCGTGATTTATCAGTTTTCATCTCCATATTAAAATGGACAGATTTCCTTATTTGGAGCACCAGATCTAGATCATTAGAACAAAAAAAATACTTATTTGTGCATGAAACCTTCAAAGCCAATCATCAATGGGTGGAAGAACTGGCTTTCTATTGACAATTATTCACTCACTTAGACTGTGTGTTCATGAAACATTCGAAGCCAATCATCAATGAGTGAAATGAGCCCATCGATACAATTTCGTGGTTTTCTTTTTTCTTTCAGAAATGGGCCGAAAGCAATCATAAACTCTGTTACCATGCTCAAGGATTGGATTATTTAACTCAGAATAAATTGGTAATGAGTAGAATGAGTAGATCAGACTCTATTGGTTCTCTCCAATGTGGATCGATTCTTACTTAGTAGCCATCAAGATGCTAGTTCTTGGGGTATGGAGCAGTATCTTTGAATTCTTCATTATTACCTGAGGATGATTAAAATTTGCCTTTAATATCGATAAATTCCAGATTGAGATTTATTACAATCGTTCTTTGGTGTGGAGTAGTGCCTTTAAATTCTGGATTACCACCCGAAGATGGCTAAATTGTGTTTTTTTATCATAAATAAATTCCATAATGGAATTATTATGCATGAGTATGAACACAATTAATCTAATAATTGTTCTTGGGTATGGCGCAGTGCCTTAAAATTCTGGATTACCTACCACCTGATTATGGATCAAAGTTCTACCCTTTTTAGCAATAAATGCCATATTAGAGCATATCACACAAAGCCTTTTTGGTAAAATCAATTGGTACTGATCCTCAGCCTATGGTTTCGAGATGAATGGCATGATTAAACTAAATAAATGATCTCGATTCGTTTGATTAAGGTTTGGTATTTGCTGCAGGGCCTTGGTTCATGGAGGGAATATATATGCCTTCCTGAATCTTGCTCAGACCATGAGTGATCAAGGATGCGTTTAGATCAGAGACCCAAGATCCAGTTCATTGATCCTGCTCAGGCCATGGATGATCAGAGGGTTTCAAGAGGTCCGCCACCATGTTTGCGGGCCATTTTGATTGTCAGGGACAAAGGTTCCTCCCCTCTTCTGGAATCTAATATGAGAAACGCTTCTCTCTCTCTCTCTCTCTAGAAAGAAAATGTAGTCTGTGGGTCAGTGCCAGCTGTACCTGAAATATATGTTCCTGGCTCAAAGGCCATTATTTTTTTCGGCTGGAGGTGCCTTAAATGTCAAAGCATGCAGCCTGATTGGGATCTGTGAATAAAGCCCATCATCATTCCCCCAGTGTTGACTTTATTTCTATATCCGTTGGACAGTTCTGATAAATATGGAGAGAGAGAGAGAGAGAGAGAGAGAGAGAGAGAGAGAGAGAGAGAGAGAGTATATTGAGACTAAATTTGCAAAATTTGGTAAAATTTGCAGACATTGGATTTAAGTTATGCATATGTGCAAATTTTTACTTGCAATTATAAATATTCATATGAAAAATGGTGCCAATGAGTCAGATAGCTAAGAAATTGGGCGCTATCAGCCTCAGCTCCGGCCCAATACCCATTAGCGAGTGAGTCCGATGTTGGCCCAATTCAGCCTACCCCCCACTCCACCCCCCACCCCCCCAAGAGGGAAGCTAAGCCAAGCTCATAAAATTAAATTATCAGAATAAAATAATCCACGTCAGTAATATATGCCCAATACGGTATTTATAAGTTTTAATAAAGGCATGCGGTTTTTTGGAAGATGGGATATACTCGTCATATTTCAAATTATTAAGGTGTTTTACGTCATTTAGTACGAGGCACGGGGCCAGGGGTATTAGGGTTTCTGGGATCCCTATAAGAACCGCCGCTTCAACCGTGAACGGGGCCTTCCGCTCTGGTAAAGCCCTCGCAAGTCGGAAGGGGACTGCGAAATCCATCTCGACGTGTTCCAGAGGTAGACGGCTCTGATCTCTCCTTCAAACTTTCTCCTCTGCTCATCTCTAATTAGATCTTCTTCTTCTTTCTTCTTTTTCGTCGTCTTGCTTGGCTTTTTTCTTTCCTCATTGAGATCTCCAGATGTGAACTATCGTTGATTTTTTTCCGTCATAAGATGCCTCTTTGTGGCGTTTCTTACTCGCTTGTTGTTGTACCGTCCGGCTCCTCCTCTGAAGTGCGTTTGGATTCATCTGCTGTATGGATTTCGTCGTTGATTTGAATGCAGTTTGAAATGGCTAGCGTCCCTGGGGAGCTCATTTGGGAGATCGTGAAGAGGAACAATGCGTTCCTCGTGAAGCAGTTTGGGAACGGCACTGCTAAAGTGCAGTTCAGCAAGGAGAGCAACAACCTCTACAACGTCAACTCATTTAAGCACTCTGGTATGCACATATTTCTCTCGTCCTGGCTACCCGGGGAACGATTTTCTTGAGGGGCGTGATGCTAAACTTGACTCGTTATTTCAGGCTTGGCTAACAAGAAGACGGTCGCCATTCAGCCCGGCAGCAAAGATCTCTCCGTTGTGCTTTCCACGACAAAGACGAAGAAGCAGTCCAAGCCAGCCAGTCTGTACAACAGATCAGTCTTGAAGAAGGAATTCCGTAAGATGACAAAGGCTGTTGTGAACCAGGTAAGAGGGATTCTCAACTCCCACCTTATTGTTGTCCTGCTTCGCATCTGTACGAGTCATTGTTGGTCCGTCCTCAGCTGAAGGCAGGACTTTTAATCCGTTTTTACTGGTGTACAACCGCGTAATGTTTTTCTCTTGTATCCTTGGCGGATTCGCTATGATGACGTGACACTGTTATCGGCAATATCAATCTGTGCTTGTTTTATTGTGTCGTTCCACTTTAACTTCTGCCATGAAAATCCTCTAACACGTAAGAAATGCCTTCCCAACGGTTGTTCTTCAATCAAATGCACTCGTTACTCTTGGCTTATGACGTTCTTTTCACTATTCATATGATTGATGTAAACTCTGCTGTCCATTGATCCGCGATATTTGATGGGTTTGGTAATTCGGAAGAACTGATCATGTATGGCATTCTTTTTATTATAATAAAATAGGAGAATACAAGCAAGTAGTTATTCAAAAAAGCTGCCTAAGTAAATTAATTACGAGACGTGGTAGACTTGTGAGCTCGAGAACTCCCCGGATTGATTGATATGCCTATTCTTGTTCTAGCATTTGTCCTGACGTCGGCGGTAGGTTTAGGACGAGTTTTTTTTTTCTTGTTGGCATGAAAGGTATGGTATCACTGTTATTTTTCATCAAAAAGTAAATGCTGTTTGCTAATGAGTTCCCTATGCTGTGATGAGGCTCTAACACGTAAGAAGATCCTCCTTAATGGAGGATCTTCAGTGAAATATACTTGTTACGCTTGGCTTCTGAGCTATTTTCCTTGAAAAAAATGCGCGATTTTAAGTTCTTTAGGTTCCCCAGATTGATTGATATGCATACGTTTTTGCAAATTTTTGTTGGCATTTTAAAGTATACCATTTGTTTTCCGTTTTGAAATAAATGTCGCTTGCTAATGAGTTCCCTATGCCATGATGAGCCTCTAACACGTAAGAAGGTCAACCTTAATGGAGGATCTTTAGTGAAATACTTGTTACGCTTGGCTTCTGAGCTCATTTTCCCTCAATAATCACAGAATTTTAGGTTCTTTAGGTTCAACACAACCTACGTCATCACTTTATTCTTCATATTTTATGATGACTTGCATCCAAATGGGTCTGTATTTATTTTATTAGGAAATCATTTACTCATGATCTCGATGAAATATTTTACCATAATCAGCATTTTATTGCACTCCATTCACTCCTAGTAAATTCAGCCAATTTAGTAAATATTTTATTGCACAGCATAATCAGCCAATTCAGATTTTCATTTAACTCCGTTAAAAGAAATAGTATTAATGTGTTCCCCTTGATCATCCCCAATCCAGGTTGCCGACAACTTCTACAGGCCAGACCTCAAGAACGCGGCCCTCGCGAGATTGAGCGCCGTTCACAGGAGCCTCAAGGTCACCAAGTCTGGCCCCAAGAAGAGGAACAGGCAGGCCCTAAAGGTGAAGCACTGAGGTCGCTGGCTCACCTACCCCACCCCTTCTCATATCCTGTTTGGTCAACGCCCCCACCCCCTCTCTTTTTTGTGGTGTCTGTTAGTGGATCTTGTCGCTCTCTCTGAGTTCAATCTCCTTTTCTGGAAAAAAATGTTGGAATTCTCTGAAACGTGGGCGAATTCTTCTCTTGAACCCTAATTCTATTCTCATCTGCTGAGGGATTAAGCAATTATTATTATTATTAGAAAAATCATCTCCTTTCCAGATTATGATTATTCTTTCTCAAATATTCTCAAGAAAAAATAATTGATGCGATTTTACTGGAAAAAATCATCTGCTTTCCGGATTATTATCATTGTTCCTGAAATATTCTACATAAACAGGTATCACTGTACAAATAAATTGATGCAATTGGACTGGAAAAATCATTTGCTTTCCAGATTATGGTTACCGTTTCTCAAATATTCTTAAGAAACAATTTCCAGTGCACAGAAAGAGTGATGCGATCAGATCAATTGAGGAAGGGTATTGAATTCAAATGTAGCTATCATCATCTCCTAGAATCATCAGTCGGGCCTCCCCGCCTGGAAGATCCGGAGAAGCTGCCGCTGAGCTGGCGGGCGTAGGAGACCACCGCCTTCGCCCACCTCCTGATCTCCCTCTTCACCTTCTCCGAGTCCAACTCCTTCAGGGGCCTCTTCTCCAAGGTCAGCTCCACCCCTGAGAACCACCTCTTCTTCCCTCCGCCGCCGCCGCCGCCGTTAGTCCTTCTAACGAGAGCCCTCTTCTCCCCCTCCATGATCGCTCATCCGGCGACCAGGAAGACGATCGCCGTCTCTTTTTATTAACCGCGGGCGTTGACCCGGATCCTCGTATATAAATCGTGTGGAAGATTGCCGATATGGAACGGCGGCGGTCCTCCACACGCGTCGTCTTAGAGGCGGCGGTGGAGGGGCAGCTATTTCTTGCAAGCCACGCCCGCCAGCGTCTCCCGTAATCCCGGAGTTATATTGGGACGTGACTTCTTAGGCTTATTTTATCTGGAGCACGAAATTACAAAAAAATTCACAGCGAATTTCTCTATCCTTGATTTTTATCTACGCCTTACAAAAATTTACCCATATTGGGCCTGATTATTTGGGCCGTTGATATGTCCCAAATTGGGCCTGTTTTTTTGACCCGTTGGGTTGGACCGGACCCGAAGAGGCGGCACTGGGTTGGACCGTCTGCCTCGTCGTCTGCTCATCTCGCTCGCCGATCGGGACATCGGCGGCGGCTGGCTGGCTGGCTGTCCGAGGCAGGAAGGGGAAGGAATCCCGAGTGTAACGAGCAAGGAGAGGGGCCGAAACTTATTACCGCTGCACGGTTTGTCCTCGGAGGAGTGCGGTGAGTTTCCGAGACTAGATTATGCTCTGGATGACACGAGATGCAAACTCTCCATTCATTCTGATCTTGCTCTCTCGATTGATCGTTTGATTTTTTTCCGTGGATCTTTGTAGAGGCGTTTGGTTACATTTATGATCGGCTGTTTTTTCTTTTTTTGCGACCGAGATTTTCTCGGACGATGCTCTTGAGGATTTTCGCTCGCGTTCCTCTATCTGGAATTAGTATCTTATAGCGTCTTTGTATTGGCGCAGAGATCGGAAAAACCTTTTCCCGAGGCCTTCGCGAGTGACGATGAACAAGCTTTTGGAGTTTGGAAGGAAAGCGTTGTTCATTGCGAGAGTCATTACTGGACAAGAAGAGAGAAGAATTAGGGCTCACAGATTGATGCTCCAGAAGCAGATGGAACAGGTATGATCTATCCCGTGTCGGATTTACTTCCAGATTGGGAAAATATAGGCCCGAACTAGTAGATATATAGATCGACAGCATAATCCGAATATCTTATTCCTTTTTTTTTCCGATTAGCTGCAGGGATTTATGGCACCATCGTAAGAACTTCCTTTCTCTTTCACAAATCGTAACATTTTTCCCCTTGATCACCATGCTTCATAGTACTACATTTGTTGGAAGTATCGACTTGGGTGGACAAAATATTTTTTCTAAATCGGTCCAGCCGCCAGTAGAGAAAATGATCAGTGATGATTAAACTGTTCCCAAGTTGTTACTTGTATCTGATGAAATGATTGATAAGAACACATGAAAACGCATGAACCTGCTTACGATACGACCAAAACGTTCGTTCCTAGAATTCAAGGCCGAGTGGCGGAGATGGCTGAAGATGATCCAAGTAAAAAGTTTTTAAATGAAATTTATCATAACATAAAACTTTAATAATTTTTTCATCTACGTTTCACATTTTATTCTAATCTCCTTTCGATACATTTGCATGAAATTCATTGTAAAGATTACTTCATTTGTCTCAGGACTCATCACGAAAACATGATCTGGGAATCGCACTAGATTCCTGTTTCATGTCATATTCTCTTCGATTTTCTTTTAATATATATATATATATATATTTAGTACTTTTCTGTAGATTTTAATCAACTTGAAATTCCAAAATTGCCTGGAATTGATAATTTCCTCATAAAATAGATTTTAACTGACAATCTTGTTCAAATATCACTGTTTTTATCTCCTCCTCATCTTCTTCATCTCGTCAGGCACAAGTAAGGAAGGAAGCTTTGAGAAGGATCCCCGAACAAGTCATTCTGGCTGAGGTCCGACGCATGGTGCAGGAGATGCAGACAGTTCTTCACAAATTTGAAGAAACGGTAAGCGATCTCAAACATCTTCTTGCAGCCATATCTTTCAAATCATGCATGAAATGTACTATCTGATGCATCATACCGATATCAAGCATTCATCTATGCGATTTCTCATCATCCAGCACCACCTACTGGCACTCGTACTGAATCTTTGTGGTTCTGTGAAGGGGATATCTCTGCATCTGCCGATCAGTACCTTCTCCTAACAATGCGCGTCTGCCTGCAGGAAGCTGCCATCGAGGAGTACCTGAAACCCTTCGACAAGAACGCCAAGATCATCATGAACATGCAGATGGAGAAGGAAGAAAAGAGCGCCAAGCAGATGCTGAAAGCCATGCATGAAGAGGCCGTTCTGAAGAAGTCTGAGCAAGAGAGAATAGTCAACCTCAATGACCCGACCGAGAGCCAGAAGGAGTCAGAATTCATTACCACGAGGGAAGAACGAAGCAGGTGATCTAACATGTGAGTATCTGCCCTCCTAGTTGACGATTTTGACTCAATAATACCCGGTGAATAGGTCAACGACCATTTTTTCTATTTAATGTCCATCGCCTGTACCAGTTCTTAAGAAATGAAAGTCAACGTTGGGATGGCTTCAATCATTTCTGTACCATATCTTTTGTTCTTGTTTGATCCGAGATAATTAGTCTGATTGAATCGGACTGAAACCCCGGACGAGTTTGATCTGTTTTTTTCTTCTAAATATCTGATTTTATGAAATTTGATGATCTACATAAATGTATATATTGAATCTTTTCTGAAATCTATGTTCATCCGAGTTCAGGTCCTGTTTTAGGACACAGACCCCTTTGCATCTGGGGAATGCATTCCGTGACTGGGGGATCCAGAATGTATTCTATGAGTTCCCTGGTTGGAATCCATAGTCAAAATTCATTCTTGGTTGTTGTTTTCTCCTCTTTCTGGGACAAGAATGATTCTTTATGGCCTCTAAAAATATTAGGCCTATTTACTCTCTTAATGATCCGTGGGCTTGGGCCTACTCGTGCATAAATGGGCCTCATGCTTCCAGCTGTTAGGCCTAACCGGACCTGCATTGATAGGCTCTGAACCCAGTCAGCCCATTAGGTCTGTTAATGGGGCCATTGACGGGGGCGCACCGTGGGATTTCGGCCCATCCAGCCCAAACTGCAGCCCGGCCGTTGTTAATGGGCCATTTACTTATTGGGCCCATTGACACCTGGGAAATTACTTTTGGCTTGCTTTATTTTTTAATATTCTATTTTTCGGCGCCGAAAATGTTCTAATTATAGGCATTAAATTTGGCGGTGTCCACGACCTGTTGACGGACAGTGGACTTCCAATCTAAGGTAACGTCTTTTAACGTCTTTTCCGTTAGTTGGCCCCACATCAAAGCCAGGCTGTAACCATTGGTGATCGGCGGGGGGAGGAGCCCAGTATAAAAAGTTCATCCTGGCCTTGTCTCTCTCCCCCCCCCCCCTCCCTCTGCCGGTATAAACTCAGGCAGATATCTTCTCGAAACCCTACTCTCTCTCGCTCTCTGTGGCCGCCGGACCTTCGGCATTCCTGACGCTTGTGAGGTGAAGGCAAGCTCCGGTAGAGGAGCGGAGATGGCAGCGGCGGCGGCGGCGTTTGGTGTTAGAGAGGTGGCGATCTCCCTGCTGGTGGCGGTCGTCTCCGCCGTCTTGCTCGCCGGAGAAGCATCCGCCGCCGATGCGCCCTCCCCGAGCCCCACAGTCGGATCCGCGACGCTCCTCCAAACCCCTGGAGTCGCGGTCCTCGTTGCCGGCGCAGCGTTCATGCTCGGATTCCTACACCGATGATTCGCGTCCTCCCGCCGATCTGATGTCTGGATCGGCCGGATTTTCTGCTCCGCTCCACTCTCATCTGCCGTATAGAGAGAGTGTTTTTTTCGTGATGTGTTTCCTACGTAAATTTTATCGTAGTAGGATTGATTTGATTTCCTCTGCATTTGTCTTTTCTTGGGTCCACTACTGTGCCGGTTGTCGCCGGCGTTCCTCCGGAAGAGGGACCTTCCATGTTAGGGTTTGCTCGTGGTTCTGAGGTGCCTTGATGAAATAAATAGAGACGAGTACCTTGGATTTGATGATTCTGATGTGACTATAATATTGTATTACATTCTGTATAGTCGTCCATTCATACGATGTAGTTTCTACTTCAGTTGTCTCTTATTATGATCGGATTCCCTTCTATCATCGTCATCTCTCTTATTATGCCTCTCTGATCGATCTGCGGACCTCTCGGGGGCTGTGATGACTGATTTTCTTCGCTAAGACCAGATCTTCATTATTTCTCCTTAGAACGGTTCTTTGGATCGTGAATTAGGCGGAAAAGTAGATTAATGTCAGGATCATGGCGGAGCCTCATAGCTTGGGAGTTGTAATCATAGCCAGCTCTTCACTTATGCTTTGTTCTCTCCCTCAAGAACATCCCCTCCTAGTCTGTTCTCGCTTTGCATACTGACCCCCATCCGCATCTGACTGTGCTTTTGCTCTAAATTTCTTGAGGACTTGAATGCATTTTTGACGATCAAGAACATTTCATCTGCCGGGGACCGTAGATCTTCTTCCTCTGATAATCTTTGCTCGCCACTGTCCGACCTCTCTCCCATCTTCTTGGGGGTATCTTAACGAGGTGGTCGAGGGGAAATCTCCCCGAGTTCGACTCCTGTTCCCACGCGGGTATTCCAAATATAGTAAGAAAGTTGACTGGGAAGGCTGCCAACTCGGCCTTCTAGTGGCGGGTTGAACGCCCTTTAAAACCTGTCAACCGAAACATTAGAAGGCATATCATATCACATTGGATAACCCTGGGTTATCCTTCATAGGCATGATTATTTAGTCCAACGATCTCACGTGGCATTAAAATTGCTGGGTCTACTCCCCGGGGTCAACCCTTCTGTAAGTCATGGCTCGGTTCCTACCCCACCTTCGGAAGGGGGTCAACCCCCCTCCCCCCAATAGAGGAAACAGCTCATTACCATCAACATCTCAACGGCTCTTATCATCTGGGAACATTATTTTCTGGAAGATAGAAAGTCAAACGAGCGTCTCTGAGATAGATAAGCTCCTGAGTAACCAGCTCCCAGACTCTCGGGATTATTCAGGCTAATCAATCATCTGGGAAAAAAAAACTAAAAATCTCATATTTATTTCGGTTCATCGATGGCAGCCATTTACGAAACCTGTTTAATATCGTCTATTAAGTCAAACAGTTACGAGGACAGTAATAACAGCGCCGACGAGATCCACAGCGCGCACTCGGAGGAGCTGATCAGCCGAGCTTCTCTTCAACGAGGCGGTCACGGTCAACGGGCAATCCCTCACAACTCGTCGTGAGCTTCCTTACGCGGCGTCGGCGGCGCAGCGGCGTCGGCGAGGTAATGGGCGGCGAGGGCGGCGTGGAGGGCGGCGCCGTAAGGGAGCGCCGCCTCGTCCAGGGTGAAGAATGGGGAGTGGCTCGGCGGCGGCGGCAGGGAGTCGTTCCTCATGCCGACGAAGAAGTAGAAGGCGGAGGGGACGGCTTCGGAGAAGAAGGCGAAATCCTCGGATCCCATGGTCAGCGAGCGGGTCCTCACATTCTGGGGGCCGATCATCTCCCCGGCAATCTTGGAGAAGCGCTCGTGGAGCTCTTCGCTGTTCAACGTCACCGGATAATAGGGCAGATCTTTTGCCTTGAAGTTAATCTCGGCTCTGCACCTCTGTACCGCCGCTTGCCCCTTTATCACCTACCGTCGCAACCAAGATCAGAAGAGGAAGAAACCCTAGAAGAAGAAGAAGAAGAAGAAGAAGAAGAAGACGATCTCTCTCTCTCTCTCTCTCTCTCTCTCTCTATTTGTCTTTAAGAGGGGAAGAAGAAGAAGGGTGAGGTTACCTCCTCTATCCGCTGCCGGAGCTGGGCGAAACTCTCCTTGGAGAAGGCCCTGAAGGTCCCGCCGATGGTCACCGAGTCCGGGATGACGTTGAACGCATCCCCCCCTTGGAACTTCGCTATCGTCACCACCTGCCCAACTCCATTTGCCCATAAGATCATCATCACCATCATCTCTCTCTCTCTAGAGAAAGAAAGATTTACGGGATTACTACTACCTGTGAGTCTAAGGGATCAGCCTCACGAGAAACCAGGTGTTGGAGGCTGACGATGACGTTGGAGGCGGCGAGGATGGGGTCGATGGTTTCCTGGGGAATGGCGGCGTGGCCGCCTTTGCCGCTGATGACGGCCTCGAAGAAGCCGCATCCGGCCAGTATGGGTCCCGCCCTCGAGGCCACCACGCCAACTGGGAGCGAGCCGTCCAGGTGGCATCCGAACATGGCCTCCACGTTCTCCACCCCCCCCTCGTCGATCATCCTCTTCGCGCCGCCTCCGCCCTCCTCGGCTGGCTGGAAGAGCAGAAGAACAGTGCCCTGTTTGGAGAGAAATAAATAAATAAATAAATAAATAAAAATAACCCAGAAAACCTCATTCAATTTGTTTTTTCCTCCCCCGGAAACAATTGCAGATTAAAATAATTCAATCATTAAAAAGGGTCCGTCGATCTTGCTGCAAATCATCTGATAATTAGAAAAAATCTCGTGATCCCGTTGACCGGCCATCTTCCACTCATATCCAGGCAGTTTTGCACTGGATGGCTGACCCCGTGGGTCAGCTGTGAAACGGGCACACCCGATAGAGTCGCTCACATGGATAGTGAAAAACGTCGACTTTTTCCACATTTGGAAAGATTCAGGGGATTATTTTGGAGAGAGAGAGAGAGGTCCTGCATTTTGAACGAATAAAGAAAAATTCGGGAATTAAAAATACTAATAATATTAATGAAGCATGGGTCCGATGCGCAGTATTTTTAGGCCTTTTTGACAATTTTTGTTCTCATTTTCTGATAATCTGTGCGGGAAAATGAAGCTATAAATCGTCTCTTCACCGGAAGAAATGGAAAATAAAATAAAGAAATTTAATCAGCAGAGGAGCCCCAGCAGGATTATTTTTCTCCATCAAATATGGTTTTCCATTCTGAAAACCAGATCACTACAGAGCAGGGGCTCAATTTCTCTTCCAAGATGATAAATAAATAAAAGTCACAGAGAGCCTTAGAACATGTGAAAGCCTGCCGAGGTGTCGACCAAACATACCCATTGAATAATAGCAACCAGAGGACAAAAAGTCAACCGAGGTGTCAACCAGACATACACATCGAATAATGTCCCGCCAAGGACTTGACAAGAGTTGACACCTGCCGGATACAAGTCAAAAATAGGAACGTGATTCTGACGGATATTAGCCTATATTTGAAGCTGACACGACCAAAACCTCTTGCTAACAAGAGATCCAAGCTGTCAAAAATAGCAAGTGCTAGCTTGTTAGCGAGTTAGACAAGCCGTTGACTTATTAAAGCAATTTCTGTCTAGTCTTTGCTCCTAGCCACAAGGCATACATTTGCTATTCCTTTTTTTCTTACCTCGTGCAACTGGGCAAGAACTCGCTCATGGTATAAAGATTTGAGAAGCACCACATGTAGGCTGAATTCAGGTCGGTTAGTGTCTTGGGATGACGATAATAGCCTACGGAGTTGACTTCGCATAGGGTTGACCAAACTATCCAAAATTCTTCATGTGATCTTGTGACTGCTTCTCATACTGATTCGTTGCACTTCCAACAGGAAGTCTTTTTACGAACCATCCTCACCCCAATGTCCACTACCCAGAAAAGACTTTGGATAGATCAAATAGAGCCTATGCTTGAAAAAAAAACTACCCTAGCAATTAGGGTATGGGCATAAAAACGACAGTGGTATGAACAATCTAGGCACTTGATTGACCAATCTACATCAAGAAGTAGACATGAAACCAGTGGCTATGGCGGCTTGTAAAAGCCCAAATCACAAGATCTATGAAAAGTGTCACCAAGAACATAGCAATATCACCCAACTAACGAAAGTACTGGGCCTCTCAGCGAGCAGCTACCCATCCGGGTCTCTGTTTGACATGCTGATCTGACTTTATTTTGACAACCAGGGCTTGAGATGATAGAATGTGGATTGCATCAAGAGATTACTGATAAAAGTGGCGCACAGTCAACCCTTGTTCCTCAAAGATCTGCAGACCGGAGCACCATGGTCAGCTCTGACCCATGTGTAAGAAATCCCTAAAGGCTGGAGATTTTACATTCTAATTGAGGGAAAGATCTTCATTCAACAGAAAGTCAACCACCACCTGAGATCTCAGGGGATTGCCCGCTGCGAAGAAGGACAGAGGATTTCTATGATGGTTATTCACATGCGCGGCTGCGTTGAAGTTGGGGATCCGTGTATGAGATATCTACAATCCGCGGCTGTCTTGATGGAGTACCATGGATGGCTCCTAGGAACGTCAACCTTTGACTTTCTCCCCCTGCCTTACCCACACTCTCTTCATCCAACACACAGAGGCACTCTTCGTTCCCCCAAAGGCATTCTCATCCCTAGACAGTTCCCTCATCCATCCTTTTCTGTAGCCGTTGACCGCCATCATCTTCCCACCTTAGATGAACAGAATCATCATGGCTAAGAATAAAACCCAGTGATGTTATTAGCTGGCACTAAATGTCAACTAAGACCATAAAAAAAACTGTCGCAATTGCCTGAAAAAAAAAAAAAACTGTTGGAACACGAGTCACATCATTCTCTAGATCTGACTCCTGAAGATCCCCACTTAATGAAGATACATATTAAACATTTATTAGCATTTGACTGAAAGATGGAGAGAGGAAGACGCCCTAAAAGGTCAAACAAGGAAGAATGTCAAACATTTCTCCATGGGGCGGACTCCAAGAATATTCCCCATGTAACCCATCTCAGAACAAGAAGGGGAGAGGAAGAAACCTCCTATTTTCAGGCTCAGAAACTCCAGCCGAGATCCAAAACTTTTCCCTCGGTGCAGATGCACAGAGATCTGGGGAGGATCGGCGAGGGGCTCGCCTGAGATCATGGTGACGAGAATGATCTATTCATTATAGAGAGCAAGAGAAAGGGGAGGCGGAAACCTGTAGATGCTCTTGTTGTTCTTTAAGAAGCTTTGCCGCTCCGAGCAGCATCGCCACGTGGCCGTCGTGCCCGCAGGCGTGCATCTTCCCCGGGACTTTGCTCTTGTGCTCCCACTCCAGACCCTCCTGCGGTTGATCCACGATAAATAAATAACAAAACGAATCGCAGTTTCCGAAGGAATCCCGGAGAGGAAGCAAGGAATCTGCAGGTGAAGAGGGGCTCGTCGACGACGGGTAACACTACCCCCGATTGCAGAATTCTCATGGCAGAGAAATCAAACCCGTGGAGGACCCGTGAATCGATGAATCTTCAGGCCATTAGAGAAAAGAAGAAAGGGTAGAAGACCATGAACGGAAGTATGATCGCAAGAAGAAGAAGAAGAAGAAGAAGAAGAAGAGAGGCGCAAGGGATCCGTCGGGAAGAAGAAAAAATCCACAACTGGGTCCAGAAAAAAGAAATCGAAGGAGATTCAGCAATCCGAACCTGCACAGCGAGGGCATCCATGTCGGCCCGCAGGGCCACAAAGGGGGGGCCGCCAGTGCCGACGGCTCCGACGACGCCGGTGACGGCGATGGGATGCTTGTAGGGGATACCCATGGCATCAAGCTCGTCTCTAATCAGCTTGCTGGTCTGGAACTCCTCGTACCCGAGCTCCGGGTTCTCATGAATTCTCCTTCTCACCCCAACCATCCATTCGAAGAGATCCTTCTCCTTTGCCCTCTCCAGAAATCCCACGCTGAAACGTTTACCCTCCAAGGCTCCTCTCGATTCGGGCAGATGGAAGAGGAAAACCATGAGCAGGACCCATCTGCCGGAGCCCATTCGCAGGTAGGGAATTTCTTCACCTGAGAGGACGAGCAGGGGAGGAGAAGTGGGCGACGACGGCCTACGGGAGTTTCCTCCGCCGAGGTGTGGGTTATACTTTAGGACAACGCGGCGGCGGAAGGCACGTGGTGTGGGGCGGAAAGGCAGACGAACTCCTCGAGGTACCCCACCGTCTCCGCGGTTGAGAGAGAGATAGAGGTTACTAACAACTGGAAACACTCCTACAGAGATACGGACGTCTTATCATCTCCATCGATGGGATGGGTCAGGACAGATTCGGATTCTCCCGCAAGCCTCCAACAATCGTTTTCTGAAAGCCCCCGCTTTCTCAAATTCTCAACTTCGGCCTCTGTAACAGGAGAATAGAGCTAGAGAGAGTGTGTGAAGGGGGGTGGGGTTCTACAGAATCGGATTCTCACCTGCCCCATTGACGAAACAAGACCTAGAAAATGAACCCATGCGGGAGAAAGAGAGAGAGTCGCTGTAGTCTAAGTCAATCCACGTGGGAAGCATGGACAATGGCGGCGCCGCCATTCACCGATTGGGCGACTGGATTCTCGGAAAAGGAGATCATCTACACGAATGATACGGCTCAACTATAGCGACCAGACGATCCCCACCGCGCCGCAGTAGCTTGATTCATCTCCTGCACCGACCACGGCCACTGACATCCGCCCCCCATTGCGGCGGCGGCGAAGACGGCGACAATTGAACAGTGCTTCTCAAACAGTTGACGTGTCTTGTTTTGGCCCTCTCTCCTCCCCCCCAAAGAGCGGTTCTTTTCTTGCATCGGCATTTCTGCGAGTAGTTGAAGAAAAACCACGTAATTCAGCTGACCAAACAACGGGAAGCTCCGACTGAGGCCTTAAAAACCTTAGCTGCCCATCACGTCAGCGACATTCATTGACCTTTCGCACATTTTCTAATCCTACATTTTCAACACGTTTCAGCTGCGCGGGCCATCCTCTCTGATCAACGGGAAGCTTCAACTGGGCCATAAAAATGCCAGCTGCTCATCCCACAGCGACACGCGTTGACATTTGGCACATCCACAACCCACCCACTCCGATCAAACAGGTAGAAGAAGGTGGGCACACGCTGAAAGAATCAAAGAGCAGAAATGGTTCCATCTGTTTGTGGATTTATGTCGGGTGAGTGATTCTCGATTCTTTTCTCCCAGGAAGAATTCTGAGCTGGAGACACCGTTGACATTCATCAGCAGGGAATCAAACACGATCATTCATCAGTTGGAAAGTTGGAAGAGAAATTCATCAAGGTGAACATTTGTTCCTAGACATTGATCGAAACTTGCTGTTCCTTCTATGTAAAAATGGGGGAATTATAGACAAAATCTGATGATTCTCCGAGAAGGAAGAGCAGTCAACGCCCGCCTACATTGACGAAGAACCATGCATCTTCGTCTACTTCTCGGATGAGTTGGGTCCCCGCTTCTTCCCGAATCCAACGACTGCGTGTTCAAAGGAGAAACGAGGGATTGGTTCAGATCTCTGACCAGTTTTACAGAAATCAAACGCACAACGGGATAAATCATAAGAAATATTCATGCATTCGGGGAAATAATCGCATCCCTGATGAATCATAATCACATGAATCATAATAATCTGTCCGAAGTAACACGAAACCTAGAAAGCACGATTAGAGAGAGACAGATCTCAGAAGAGTGGATAGATGGAGAAAGAGGGGGGAAATCATTTACCAGCGGTGACGAACCGACGGTTGTACTGCATTCGCTTGTGAGCCCTCCCCCGGGGCTTCTTCTTCTTGTCCTGCTTCGCAACCTTCGGCGTCTGCCCTCTGACCTTGCCGGCCCGTGCGAGAGAACCATGCACCTTTCCTGCGCATAAGGAATGGGAGCCGAAGCCAGTGAGGAAGGAGAAACACGCATCAGCAACCCTGATTCCAAAGGGAACAGCAGCGGGGATGCTCGGCTAGGAAGAAGGCAAGCTCACCCATGGTGGATCAGTTTCTAGGGTTTCCCGCCGAACTGCAAGACTTCCGCGAGAACGACGGCAGAAGAAGAAGAAGACGAAGAAGCAAACCCTAGCTCGACACTCCGTGTCACGTGTTGATCACGTGAGAACCGCTGAAAGCCAACGTATACCAATCTTGTGTCGCCACGTGTAATAGAAAACGTCTGAACTTCAAGCACATTAATCGAATTTGACGTAATTATTTCTCATTACATTTTTTTATAATCCGCAAATGGAAATTCAGAAAATAACCCCAAATAATTATTTGGACCCAATAATGGAAATAACCCGTGTATAAGTTATTATTATTATTATGCGACTTATTATCAGATAATCTTCTGGCCGTCAGCATGCTTCATCGCTGGGTAAGAACACAAACAGGTTTTCTAAGCTCTGAAGAAGATCTGATTTTTACAGGGGATTGGTTGGTCAAACTCGGAGCACAGATGGAGCTGACGACGATCGAGCTCAGGATGTGAAGGCCTGACCTGCTGGTGAGCTCCTACAGAGGGTCGTAGTGCTGCCTTTCCTTCTGAATGGACTGGAAGATCCTCACCGCCGACTCGGACGCTGACTTTGGGTTGTGGGGAACGACCTTGATGACCCGGGCCAGGCCGCGGGATGGGTCAACGACGGGGGTGATCGCCGGCGGGAGCGGCGGAGTTCCACCGGCGGCGCTGCTGGCTGTGCTCGACTGTAGTTCGCTCCTCTGGTTCGACCTGTTTGAGGAGGTCAACGGCCGCTGCTCGAGATGTCGCCGCCAGTGGAAGGAACCCGCTTGATCGACCATAGAACCGGAGACGGAGGGGGTCGCCGGCGGGAGCCCGTACGGCGCCGCCATGAAACCTGGGGGAACGGCGCCGCCGAGGTAGGGCGAGCTCGTGAAGTCTCCACCGTAGACGGGAGGAGGAGCCATGAAGGCGGCGGCCGGGGGGCAGCCGCCGGCGAAGGGCTTGTAGATGAGCCCCTCCGTCGGCGACATCACCGGAACCAGCCACTGGTTCCCGGGAAGTTGGAGAAACCATGGGCCTGGTTTGCTCTCAGAAGCTGCAGGGGCAGAAGGCGGCGGCCCATCTCTGTGCAGCTCGCCGGCGGTGGTTTCTCCGCCGCCGCTGCCGTTGCTGCCGTCGTCCTCCTCCGTCCGGTCGCCATTGTCGCCGTTGACCCTGGAGGGTTCGTCCTCCTCCTCCCCCACCTCCTCCTCCCTGGGGAACGGTTTTTGGCCACCTTTGACAGAGGAGTCCGCAGGTTTATCCTTCGCAGACGCCATGAGAGTCGAAGATCCGTGGAAAGAGGAGGGGTCTTCGAGCAGCAGCTGCGGGGATGCGGCGAGCAGTTTCTGAACCTGCGAAGAAGAGAAGCGACGGCCACTGGCTTAGCACGTTTCACACCAGATTCATGAGGCTTAGAACAGTGAAAATCTGAGGAAGAACAGCTCACTTTCATCAACTTGTGCAGTTCGAATACTTGCAACGCAAAAACCCTCTGTTGGCTGCAATCATTCACAGGAAAACAACATGAGCCTTCATGTTCATACTCTCTCTCTCTCTCTCTCTCTCGATATATATATATACATATATATCGCAGTCAGCAAGGTTATAGCTATAACCAATCGAAAATTTTGCTATAATTCAGTGTTTCAGGTAACTATCTTGGAAGAGAAAAGGGCTGAAACTATTGAATATATATAAAAAAAACGAATATACTTTTTTGCAGTTATGTGCCTGGCCTACTGCCAATGCACAAGTCAAAGAATCTGGAGGTGAGAGATCATCTCATTGTTCAAAAAAAAAAAAAAAAAAACATGGTAACGCCACTTATTATTTTCCCTGGGGGGGGAAATAAGGGGATGGGAGTTTGACTTGGGGAAAGTCAAAAGGTTACGAATAAGGAGAAGGGAGTGACAAATGTCAACTACACAGGACTGTAAGACCTTTTTTTGTGTTTTTTTTTTCTGCGTCAATTTAAAAGTGGAGAGAGATTAGAAGAAAACAGTAATTGTTTCAATTAAAAATTCATACAGCACCAGCATCCCAATCTTCTTTTTTCAATCATATTTTATAAATATAAATGCATAATCATAAATAAAAAATATTCATTTTATTTAGATTGACTAACAAGAAAAGTTAAGCAATGCCCCGGCATTCTACTCAATTTCTTCTAACATGTTACGATCTTCAAGAGCTCATATCAATTGTTTCTAAAAGGTGAGTAGCGAGGAAATAAATACCTAAACTTTATGCAGAAACCACAAAAATCTAGCGCAGAAGATATCAGAATTTCCATAATCAGGTAAAAGAAAAGATGAACAGACTAGATACGTACTTGATGATGGCCCTCCTGGCTTTCCAAAAGTGCTTTGGGCCGATCACCCCGGCCACATTGTCAGGAGATATGTTTGCTCCTGCTACAGAATCCGCCATCGATGTCTCAGAGACATCGCCGGTCCTGATAGCATGTCTTGGGGAGCCATCTTTGGCCGCGTCCCTCGATGAACTGATCTTAGCTGGGGATCCTGATGAGCCGCTTCTCTCGGCATCTTCACCCACCACTCTGTCCTCACCAGCTGGGACCCTCACAGAAGACCTGCCATGAAGAGACCCAATCTCGCTCAATTTTCCTCCTTGATGATCCGGGTTGGAAGATGTCACGGAGGGGCCAGATGGGTGGGTGTTAGTTCCTCTGGTTACTGGATGTGGGATGCTCTCGATGCTCTTAGTTTCCCCTGAGATATCACCTTCTCTTGTGTCTCCATTGTTGCCCTTTCCGAGCTTTTGGAGAGGACCCGGAGAGCCATTCTGGGCTCTGTCCGAGGATCTGAAGGCAGAGGGGTGGGTGTTAGTTCCTCTGGTTACTGGATGTGGGATGCTCTCGATGCTCTTAGTTTCCCCTGAGATATCACCTTCTCTTGTGTCTCCATTGTTGCCCTTTCCGAGCTTTTGGAGAGGACCCGGAGAGCCATTCTGGGCTCTGTCCGAGGATCTGAAGGCAGAGGGTCCATTTTTATGTGAGCTGCTCGAATGGGACCAAGGGTTTGACTCTTTGTCTGCCAGGTGGCGGTCTCTGTTAGAACTCGGGTCAACTCCACGCTGAACATATATCGGCACCTGGAAATCATCCTCATCTTCCTGTTTCTCCGCTGAAGATTGCCTCACGCTGGGCATGACACGTGGCAGCGGGGAGCTACACTCACCGCTCACCGTTCCCCGGGACGCAGCAGGCTTCGAAGGCCTCCTCTGAAACCCCATTTTCATGGCGTCTGGATGCGATCCCTCTGTAGAAAAAGCTTGATCTTGAGCTCGCTCTGTCGCATGAGAGGGCATGTGGGGATGCAGGTAGAAGGAAGAAGACACGCTCCTCTCATTCCCACAACCCTGCAGCCAAAAATGACTCTGATTAATCAAAGTGCAAAGCATACCCCAAAGAGTAATTTACTAACATATTGTATAGTGTTATGAATTTATTCTAATGCAATAAAATAGAATGCCCAGATGATTTTTTTGCAGAAAAAATTCTAACTTTAGAAAGTGTTCTTTCCTCTACCTGCCGATAGAAACAGATTATGATTATTTTCTTTGCCAAAAGAAATCTATTAACGGTAATAATTTAATTTTTTTTGCATTTAATTCCAAGCAAACGAAGAGATTCTCGCTCCCCCATAGGAAGCTGGAAGGGCGGAAAGCAGCTTGAACCTGTGGAGATGATGGAGAAGAGGCCTTCAACAGGGCCCCGAAGGAGATTTCCCAAAGTCCTGGAGATCAACAGAGATGGATAAGGCAGCAGCATCAAACTTTTGGCAGTAGGAGACATGATTTTGTGCTCCGTTCCTCTCTCCATCATCCGTAAATTCATCCATTCCCTGCTGTGTAAGGAATCCATGGGCCGCCGACAAGAACATAGATGGGTTTGCTACGGCTAATACGTATGCCTGAATGGGAAATTTTGTCTGGAAATGGCAGAATCAGGCGACTGGGAAATCTCTGGTAGGCAAAACTGCGATTCGAAGAGGGGAGATCAGAGGGCGTATGAGCTCAAGACCCACTGACCTGGCTCGAGGAGATGGAAGGGACCAAGCTGCTCCCATGGTGAGGGGGAAACGGCAGTGTGGAGGAAGAGCTCGAGGAGAATCGCTGGGAAGGGATGCTGAACTGCTCGTAGAGGGCCATCTTGTTCCTCGGCGGCGCCCGTGGACCCCCTTTGTCGGCGTCGTTGACGTGGAGCCTGGGGAACAGAGGACCCGCCACCTTGTCTTCCTCTCTCGCCCTCTTCATCTCCTCTTCCACTTTCCCTGCAAAGCTCACCGCAGAGACCCCACTGGAGGACTCACCGGGCGGCGGAGATGGAGGGCGCCGCCGCTGCCAAATCTCATCCCCGGCGACCCCAAAGACCACACGAATCGGGTTCCCTAATCCTCGCGGAAAAGAGGAAAGGATACCCGGAAATGGAGCTCGCTTCGAAGGGGATTTCCCGATTTGCAGCGAATCGCAAAGAATTTTGGGGGATTTCTTGGATGCCCAGAAGCGGCGACTCCGGATTCTCTGCGCCGGCGGATTGGAGCCCCGACCTGCGCCGAAATCTGTGGAGAGACGACCCAGAAGAAGCTTACCCGCAAAATCCCTATCAGCAGCAGCAGCAGCGGCAGCGGCAGCGGAGGGAACAACACGCACAAGGGAGGATCAATAGGCCAAACCGGAGAAGGCGGCGGTGATGAAATATCTCAGAGGGAAGCAGGTGGGGCCACTAAGGACACCGCGATAGATAGACACCGGAAAGTGCAACCCAGCACCGCATCGCCACACACCACACGTCTGGTGTGCTGACTCATAGCGAGAGAGAGAGGGATCCTCATCCGTAGGCGAGGAGAGAGAATGGGGACGGAAAAAGTGCTGCTTGTGGGGTCCCCCATTCGGGAAGCCAATCCAGCACGAAGAAGATGATACAAACCAGTCAATAAATCCTTATTTTACGTGCCTCTTAAAATTTTCACGGGTTCACATCCTTGGACGCGAAACCCCCCCCAATAAATTTGAATATTATTTTCACCCAAAAAGAGGAAGCAATAGTAACTATGCCCTCCTCGAGAGAAGACTTGTGGTCGCCGTTGATTCCCCTAGGCAGGGGTTTTTCTGTAATTTTATAATGTTAACTTTTAAACAATTTATCGGATTAATAAACCGCCGATGATCTATTCTATCAATTTATCCGAATATATCTTCCATTTTTCATGGTTCTTTATATAATTTATAAGTATTCTATCACAAAATCATTATATTTTAAAAAATAAAAAAAAGCTGAGTAAGCCTTGGAACGTTGTAAAACTCTGGGTTATTATAGATTTCTGTCTCGAAATCAATCTCATCCCGTCACCGGGTAAACCGGCCATTCGATTTCAGATATTTTCTATTATTAGAATATCAAAATAATCATAAAAAGTCAACACCCGTACAATATGCATACCCATCGTTTTACTTTCAGCTTGAAATCTGTTACAAAGAAAACTAGTCTCAAAGTCAACCCAAAAGCTTTGTGGGCAAGTTGAGCGGCTCCATCTCGTCGGCTTGAGAGAGAGAGAGAGAGAGAGAGAGGGAGAGAGCACTGAACCGTGAAGAAATTACCTGGCTCTGCATCTCATACAGAAAATACATCTACAGGGCGGATTACATTCCGTTGACCTGGAGATTATTTGGTAAAATATCAGAGAGTGTGAGGCAGAGAACAGGATGGATGCATAAAGTCAAAAGAGTAGACTTTTGCCATTTGATCCGCGAGAAGGAGGATAGACTTTAAAGATAACTAGCTTCCTGCTACAGAGGTTGGTTGAAGAGGCCTTCCAGGCTTAGGCCCAAATAACTTGGATGACTCAACGCTTCAACTTCCTCTCTCTCTCTTCCACAGCCCACTGAGCCTCCAGCTTTCCAGGAAGGAAACCGGAAATACTTCACGGGCTCTACGCCCGTAGGGTTGACTTTTTTTGTTACAAAATATGGACAAAAATAACCAAGACAACAAATGAAGATGGGCTGGGCCAATAAATATTGGGCCAACTTTTAGCTTTGGCAAGGCCCAGACTGGAGTGAATGGCACATAGAAAACGGGGTATGTGCCAATCAAGAAAGAAAGCACTATTAATTTTAGGTTCAACTTTTGGGGGGTGAAAGCCCATTGGATTGCTCTATTTGGGCTTAACTTTTAGGCAAGTGGCCCGATAAACTTTGGACCGGTCTCCGAAAATGCTCCGCCCTCGGCCCCGTTTAATATGAAATGGCGGCCCGGTATGGAGTAACACGCTGCTGTCACGTAGTTTCATGAGAGGATCAATAGAGAACGTAGAGATATGTACTGAGAGTAGCGCACGTCAGACAGAGACAGATGCATAGTTGGTGATGTGTCCGCATGGGTGCCCACTAGATTCACCGCCGGGGACGGGATGGGTGCGTGGAGCGGAAGGAATGGGCAGGATTTCTGTTGGCAAGCGGGGTCCCCAGTAAGTGTTTGGATTGGGGACGAAGAGGGAGTGGGCTTCTTCTTTCTTCTTCTTCTTCCTCTTCCCTCGCGCGCAACAGAGTTGGAGGAGGGGTGCCGTTGGGTGTCTCTCTGGTTCAGAGCTTCGTCCACCCCCCTCGGGCCTTCTACCCATTTCATAATCTCCGCCGAAGTTTCGCTCCTGTGGTCACCTTTGGAGCCTCTCCTCTCCTTCCAAGGAGTAGAGGAGGGAGGGGGAAGAGGAGGTGGGGGTGAGGGAGATGGACGGAGAACTCAGGAGCAGGTTCAAGAGCGTCTGCGTCTTCTGCGGAAGCAACTCTGGGAACAGGAGCGTCTTCAGCGAGGCTGCTCTTGAGCTGGGTCACGAGCTGGTCTTCTCCTCTCGCCTCGTGCTTCTTACTTTCTGGGTGTTCTCTTTATTTTTTTTTCTGAGAAATTCGATCAAAACGGTGTGAATGGATTGATTTTGGAGGATGGGTTCCGGCTCAGTCGTCGATTTGATGTGGGTTTATTGTTATTGAAATCGCGTCTTCTGTCATTCGTATGACAGGTAAGAAGAAGGATTAACCTGGTCTATGGAGGGGGAAGCGTTGGTTTGATGGGTTTGATCTCACAGACGGTCCACAATGGAGGTTTCCATGTTCTTGGGTAAGAAACAATTGGGAGACGGGGACAATAATTTCATATCCTATTTAATTATTTATGCATATTCATTATCTGTTGTTGAACTCTCTCTCTCTCTCTCTCTCCAACAATCTACGCAGGGTAATTCCAACCGCGCTGATGCCTCTTGAGGTGTGCTCGTGCTCCATTGTCGACTGTTCTTCCTCTAATTATGTCCGGGTGAATGAATCTTTTGCGTCACATTATTTTCCGACAAACTAAAAAAAAACCCTGAAATTTCCCGGATATTTTATTTTTCAAATATTTTCAATGAAAAGTGACCTTATTATCTCAAGCATATGACATCAGTGCTTTATTCAAATTATACATCCCCATTCATTATTTTCGCCTGAGGTGTGCTCCTAGTTCTTTGCCGAATGCTCTTCCTCTGTTTGGACTGGATGAGTATTTCTCCTCATATTATTTATCGATTAAATAATAAAAACTATCTAATTTTCCTCATAAGTTTTTTTTCCAGTCTTCTCAGTTGGAAGTGACTTTAATGTATCAAGAATGTTCCATTGAAATCCCAGAGCCTAATCCGACCTATGGTGCTTGAGAAACTGGCATTCGAACACTCAAAACTCATTAAATGGAGAATTATCGTCTAGTGAGTAACAATTAAGTACCATAATTGCCTCAATATTTGCAGATTTCCGGTGAAACTGTGGGCGAAGTCAGGACTGTCACTGACATGCACGAGCGCAAGGCTGAAATGGCCAGGCAATCCGATGCTTTCATCGCCCTTCCTGGTTAGGCTTCCACTGGCCTTCATTCATATCTTAAGTAAGATTTTTTATTTACTTTATTTGCAATGATAAAGTCTCCGAATGGTTGGTTATTTCTTGAGATCCGAAGGAGGCTACGGAACAATGGAAGAACTACTAGAGATGATAACGTGGGCTCAGCTTGGGATTCATAATAAACCAGTGAGTAATTCAGCTCTTGAATTTCTTGTTGCGGCCACTTTTGACTTTAGACAGAAAAAATTGATGATCTTTTGCCGATGGATTCATAGGTTGGTCTATTAAATGTTGATGGGTACTACGATTCTCTGCTCGCATTATTTGATAACGGGGTGGAGGAGGGCTTCATCAATCCAACAGCCAGGAACATTATTGTTTCAGCTCCAACAGCCCAAGAACTGCTGACGAAGATGGAGGTAATCATTTCCTTTTATGGCATCAATTGATGGTCCAAAAGTGCTCCAAACTTGTAATTTGTGTATTTGATACGTTCTTCAGCAGTTTAATCCGTCTCGTCTGATTTTCTAAACACCATAATCGGGGTATCTTGCATGTTCTTCAGCAATATGCTCTGTCGTATTTGAGTTTCTAAACATCATAATTTGAATTTTTTTACAAGTTCTTCAGGAATTTACTCCATTTCGTTTGATATCTCTAAGCTTCTTTGATTTGGGTATTTTTTATGTTCTTCAGCAATGTTCTCTGGGTCGTCTTATTTTCTTACGTAATAACTTGGGTGTTTCATAAGCTTTTCAGCAATAAACTATTCGTCTGATCTTCGAAGCTCGATAATTTTCGGTTTTTTTTTCATTTGTTCATCAGTGATACAAATCGTCTCGTTTGATCTTCTAAACTTGGTAACCTTTGTGTTTGATATGTTTTTCAGCAATACACTCCATCTCATGAGCAAGTCGTCCCCAGTAAGAGCTGGGAGATTTCTCGCCTCGGCTACACCTCCTGAGCGGGAGGCCAAGGTGGAGTCAGTTCTTCGGGTGTTCTTGGCGATTTATGTGTGGATCCTTCGTGTTGCGCGTGATCATCCGTCTGAACTTGTGTTGATTGGTCGAATCTGATGAAACAACTCGTCAGAATGCCCATTGCTGGAAACCAGATGTTGAGCTAAATCATGCTGGTTTCAGCATATGGTGGTTCACAAACCTGATGTTTTTTTATCCTCTTTTCATTGAATCCTTCTCTCTGATACTGGCGCACTGAAGAGAGAGAGAGAGAGAGAGAGATGGGCTTGAACAAGTTATTATTTCCATGGCGATTGAAGATGTCAATATGACCAGGACAGATGAAGCAGCTCGTCGTTGAAGAAGAGCAGATGACCTGGTGTGTGTGTGTGTGTGAGAGAGAGAGAGAGAGAGAGAGACGAAACCGTGGCCGCTCTTCTTCTTCCTTCGAGCTGGCTTCAAATTGGCAGGCCATTACTTGCTGTCGATATGCCGAGACCAGGAATCTACACGGTGAAAGCGTTCGAGCAGCCTTCTGTTGCCGCTGCCAGTGGGGAGAGCACGAATTCCACGCACGGTGCAGAATTTTCCCTCAAGATTCCATATTCGACGGCGGGGAAGCGCCCGCCATGGCCCCCAGTAGCAGTTCAGAGCCCTCCCCGTCTTTTTCCTAGGTTGATAGAAAGATATGGAGCGAGAGAGAGAGAGAGAGAGAGAGAGAGAGAGAGAGGTTATTGTCCGCAAGTTCGTAGATGCTGGAAGGAGAAGAAAGTCGGCCCCCCCAGGAATCTTCTAGGCACCAGTGAGGAGCACCGCCATGGGCGACGAAGTGACGGCACCGGCTTCTCCATAGAACCCTCAACGGGGCCTCTTCTAATACCAGTCGTTCTTTTCTTCACCATCCCGGAAGACCCGCATGCAAGTTGCGGTATCTCCACAGCAATATTCTCCCTCCTTCTTCTCTATATAGACCCCATCTTCACCTCTCTCTCTTCTGCAACACAACCCTTCTCCCCATCCTCTCTCTACTCTCTGTCCATATGTCCATGGGGGCCATAGTGGGGACTTTGCTGTGGCCATCGGCGGCTTGTCTCAGTGCCTTGGGGCTCTTGCTGGTTGTGTTTGGGATCTACTTCTACGCTCCGTACTGGAAGGTGAGGAAGGTGCCGGGGCCTCCTGTCGGCTTCCTCGTGGGGCATCTCCCTCTGCTGGCCAAGAGCGGCCCGGATATCTTCAGGGCGCTCGCCGAGGAGTACGGCCCGATCTACAGGTATCTCCTCTCCCTGGCTGCCCATCGCCGCCATTGATGGCGGCTCTGGAGCTCCAAGAAGGCAGTCTCTTTCTTTCTTCCTGTCGAACTCATGTTTTGACGTCCGTTTTGGCTCGGGTGCTTGGTAGTTGACCAGCGAGAGGAGATTATATCATCGGCTTTTCATGAAATGCACAGTTTTTATGGGAAAACGACGCACATCGATTTAGAAAAAAAAGTGTATTTTTGTGCATCGCCGCCATTGACGGCGGCTCTCGAGCTCCAGGAAGGTAGTCTCTTTCTTCCTGCCGAACTCATGCTTTGACGTCGGCTTTGACTCGGGTGCTCGATAGTTGACCTGCGAGGGGAGAATATTTTATCGATTTTTCACGAAATAAACGGTTTTCACGGGAAAACGACCCACGTCAATTTATAAAAAAAAGTGTCTTTTTTTGGAAAGATGACGGATAGTTGACCAAGATTATCGAGCTATCTATTAGAACAGAGAGTAAGCCCCTACGATCTGACGGAATGGATTCTCTCCGTGGCTGCAGATTCCAAATGGGAAGGCAGCCGCTCGTGATAGTCGCCGACCCGGAGCTCTGCAGAGAAGTCGGAATAAAGAAGTTCAAGGACATCATGAACCGGAGCAAGCCTTCTCCTACCTCTGGATCTCCCATCCATGAGAAAGGGCTCTTCCTATCCAGGCACTCTTCTTCTTCTTGGTCTCGAGAAACTTGTTCTTCCTCTCCGTGTTCGTGGGATTTCTTCATGTTTCTCCCTATCATGGCATTCTTCTTCTTCTTCTTCTGGTTCAGAAACTTTTTCTTCCTCTTCGTGTTCGTGGGATTTCTTCATGGTTCTTCCTATCCTGGAACTCTCCGTCTTCCAGCTCCCCTTCTTGTTCTTTTTTCTCGTTCTTCAGAAACTTGTTCTTCTTCTTCTTCAATTTTGGGACATTTCTTCATGGTTCTTCTCTGGGGGCGTTCTCAGGGATTCGAGGTGGTCGTCCATGAGAAATACGATAGTTCCCTGCTATCAGCCCACCCACCTCGCCAGTCTCGTTCCTACCATGCAATTCTTCGTCGAGTCTGCGACCCGCTCCCTCTCCGGCGAAGAAGAAGTCAACTTCTCTCACCTCTCCCTGAAGATGGCGATTGACATCGTCGGAAAGACGGCCTTTGGCTTTGACTTTGGCCTCTCCCGAGAGGCTCCTTCCGGCGGCGGCGGCGGCAGCGGTGCCGACGAGGCTTCCTCCTTCCTCAAGCAGCATATCTACTCCACGGATTCCCTCAAGATGGACCTCTCAGGCTCCTTCTCCACGATTCTCGGACTCGTCGCGCCGCTTCTCCAGCCGCCGTTCAGGTGGCTACTGGGAAAGATCCCATGGACGGCCGATTATCAGATGCGTTGCACCACCGAGAAGCTCACAGAGGTGATCCGGCAGGTGGTGGAGAAGAGGTCCGGCGATGGCGGTGCAGAGTTGCCGGACGTCCTGGCGGCGATATTGAGAGCCAGGAAGAAGTCGCCGGCGAGGGAGCTCTTCAGCTCGGACTACTTAAGCGCGCTCGCCTTCGAGCACCTCATCGCCGGCTCCGCCACCACTTCCTTCACCCTGAGCTCGGTGGTCTACTTGGTCTCCAAGCACCGGAAGGTGGAGAGGAAGCTCCTGGCAGAGATCGACGCCTTCGCCGCCCTCGGGAGATCTCCTACCGCCGACGACCTCAGCTGCATGTTTCCTTACCTCGATCAGGCATGCTTCTCAGCAATCGGTCTCTTCTAATTTGTCTTAAGATGAGTTCTATGCTGGTAATCAATATATCAAATTCGGTAACGAAATATAATAGTTTCACTTTATTATTATTGTTATCAACATCATCAAAATGTCAATTTTTTTCCTAATATGGCATTTTGCACCTTATGATTATCATCATTAACCATTCAAAAACTTGTACATAGAGTTGAATATTGATTCAATATTTTTTTTTTAACTCATCAATCTATTGAAGAGATTAGTTTCCTTCTGGTGATGATGGGCAGGTGGTGAAGGAGGCCATGAGATTCTACACGGTCTCTCCTTTGGTGGCGAGGGAGACCTCTCAACAGGTTCAGATAGGAGGTTATACCCTACCCAAGGTAATCGGCCTTTGTGAATCTTGGCAAGATGAGAAAAATAAAGATAAAAATGGGTTATTTATTTGGAAAAAAGACTGGAATTTTTATCTCGAATGCTTCTTCATAAAAATAGCACCTTTCAGCAAATGCCACCTGGCATGAACCTATGGTACGAGTTTTTCACTTGGACATATATGTGGTGAATTTTACCAAAGTTAAATGGCCTCAATATTGTTACCTTCAAGAATATTGAGATTAGCGAATTCGTTGCTTTCTTACTGAAACTAATGATTGCGCTACTGTTCTTCAAGACACATGGAAGCGCTCTTTCATCCATCAAACGTGATACTATTATATTTGCATAATCAAACACACGATTGTGGTATATCTTGATAAAATCAAATGATAGTATTATTTCCAAAAAATGAAATATTTTTTTTATTTTACTAGAAAAATAACAAAAATAAATGTCATTAGTAATGTGATCATCATCATCATCATCGTCAAATCGTCGATTACCATGAAATTAATACATATGTTTTATAAATCTAATCGACCCGGTATCCTCTAAAAAACCTTGTGCAGGGGACATGGGTTTGGCTAGCACTGGGTGTTCTAGCCAAGGACTCTAGGAACTTCCCTCAGCCAGACGAATTCAGGCCGGAGAGGTTTGACCCAGCATGCTCTGAGGAGAGGAGGCGGCACCCCTACGCGCACATTCCCTTTGGTATTGGGCCAAGAATGTGCATCGGCCACAACCTCGCCCTCATGGAGATCAAACTCTCCCTCATCCATCTGTACAGATCCTTCGTCTTCGAGCTCTCCCCTTCCATAAAGGACCCCCCAGAGTTCCACTATGGTCTGGTCCTCAACTTCAAAAATGGCATCAGAGTCCGCCCCGTCAAGCGATGGCCTTGACCACCTTCACCCTTCCCCACAACTGTACATAATCTCTCTCTCTCTCCCCCTTCTCTCTCTCTCTCTCTACGTATACATGTATGTATATACGTGTGTGTATGTATGTATACACAGAGATATGGATATATACATATATATATATAATATTATTGTGTGGTGTAGATATGTTTGTGGAGGAAAATAGTACTCTCGTGTGATCCTATCCATGGTCTCCTTTTATTTTTATCTTTTCCTTTTTTTTTTTTGAACATCAAAATACACAAACCATATCCTTAGAACACACTCTCAAGCGCCTTTTTATTTTATTTTAGATGATATCCTTAAATCATATGCTGTAGAGATAATAATAAAAATATTCGAGGTATTTTCTTGATAGCCCTTGCTTCTTTTGTTGGGCACTTGTATCTCAAACGATGACCGGGCCGCTCAGAAATGAATTCTCAAGAAGAAATATATGAAGAGTACCGGACGATTAGAAAGAATATTATATGTAAAAAGCTTGGAGAAGCAAGCAGGGCTCACATTTTACTCGATGAAGGAACGAAATAGATGGAAAATGATTACTCAAGGAACTGAAACTGCACACGGAGAACATATGATCTGATTGATCAGTCTTGCATAATCTCGTTTTGGTTTAATAAGAAGATTAAGGGTGCGTATCAGCTATGTTTTTGGGTCAAATGACACTGAGAATTTTGCTGTGGCATCACTGGTAGATTGGATTTAATCCATTCATGTATGTTCTTGATATGATGAGAAGGTAGAGAATTTAAATAACAGTAAGTTATTTAATAAGTAAAGTATGCTCTAGTTGATGGAGAATCGGTCCGTGGAAGAGAGAGAGAGAGAGAGAGAGAGAGAGAGAGAGAGAGAGAGAGAGAGAGAGAGAGAGAGAGATGCGCTTATTGAGTACCAATCAGAAACACTTTCAAAAGGGGAGTTAAAAATGGACGGAAATCCGCTGGAAAAATCCTACTAAAAAAGATTTAAATTCCGGACCCTTTTAAGGTCAACCCTTAACAGCTAGCACTAATAGAAGAACCCGAGGACCTTGCCACCGACATTCTTCCTCCTGGCATCCTCATGGTCCATGATGCCCGCAGACGTCGTCAGCACAATATACCCAAACTGCCCATTTTGAAGAAAGAAAAAGAAAATAAATAAATCATAACTCTGCTGTTCATTAGCTGACTAAAGAAGCAAGATCAGAAAAAAAAAAAATCGATTATAAAATCAATTGGATCCTAGACAAGAGCGCTGACCTGCCGCGAGGGAAGCAGCCTTGCAGTCCACGGTTCGATCTCTTTGACCCCCACGTCAAATCTAGGGCTGATGACACCACACTTGTTCAGTCGGCCGTTCAGCTCCACCACGATTTTACCAGCCCTGTGATCGTCCACATACTCGAACTCCCCAATGTATCCTGAGGAACCCGCCAGAGGAGAAGGATGAAATCAAAGACGATGATAATATAGAATATTAGGGAGAAGAAAAAAAGAAAAAAAAAAGAAGACGAGATGTGTGGGGCATACCATGCTTCTGCATGACCAGGAGGAACTTGATGATCACCTTGGAAGATGGCCGGATCAGGACCTGCCGCTTACCCCGCTTCTCGGCGTTGTACATGCTCTTAAGAGCGTCATTCAGGACGCTGACTCTCACCATCTTGAAGAAGACTACGCCTAAGAAATGTTTATGAGACAGCAGTGATTTAGAAATCAATGAGAAAAGTTCAAAAAAAAAAAAAAAAAAAAACCAAAGAAACGACTAGGACGTTATATATTAATATCCAGATTAATAGATTCATCTCATATATTATTTAACAGTTAACATTGAACCCATGCATGGATGAAATCGCAGCCCGTGAAAGGATAAGTAGACTAGTATATGCCCAGATGGATATGTATCAACTTGTCTGATGCCGGCAACAAAAAAGAGAAAGCTTTAGAGGGGCACGGATAATTGACTTAGAGATTACTATTGCCAGCCTTCGATGCAAAGTGCACCACTTTAGATGGTGTCTTTGCTCCGTAACTGACCTTAAAAAAGCTGCTACATATGGGACTTTATTGGTGATGGAGAGAGCATTCCATCTCTTATGTTTAACAGTTTCCATTAAACCCATGCACAGTAGTCATTTTTTTTTTAAAAATTCATATAAAATCGAAGCCCAGTGAAGAAAAACTAAACTAGTATTTGCCCTGATCGATATGTATCAACTTGTTCGAGGCCTTCAACAAAATGAAAACTTTGAGAGGCACGGAGAATTGACTTAGAGATTGCTATTGCCAGCCTTCAAGGCAAAGTGCGTCATTTTTAATGGCGTCTTTGCTCTGCAAACTGGCTTGAAACAAATTGTGACAAATCAATCGGAAAATTTTAAAAAGAACATGAAACGGATGAGACCATATCCCATGAAGGCTAACCAAATTAGCACGTGCCCTGATCAATATATATCAACTTGTTCGAGACCTTCAACAAAACGAAGGCTTTGAGAGGCACGGAGAATTGACTTAAGAGATTGCTATTGCCAGCCTTCAAGGCAAAGTTCGCCACTTTCAATGGCGTCTTTGCTCTGCAAACTGGCTTGAAACAAATTGTGACAAATCTGTCAGAAAATTTTATAAAGACATAAAACCGATGGGACTATATCCCATGAAGGATAACTAAAGTAGCACGTGCCCTGATCCATATATATCAACTTGTTCGAGGCCTTCAACAAAATGAAAACCTTGAGAGGCACGGAGAATTGACTTAGAGATTACTATTGCCAGCCTTCAAGGCAAAGTGTGCCACTTTCAATGGCGTCTTTGCTCTGCAAACTGGCTTGAACGAATTTGTTACAAATCAATAAGAAAAACTTAAAAACACCCCAAGAAACAGATGAGATTTTGCCATTGCAACACTTATATTTACCAGTTTCACAAAACCCACCCAAAGTAATCAATCTAAAACAATATTGCATAAAATCGCAGCATGGTGAAGGATAACTAAACTAGTATTTGCCCAGATCGACATGTATCAACTTGTTCGAGGCCTTCAACAAAATGAGAACTTTGAGAGGCACGGAGAATTGACATAAGAGATTACTGTTGCCAGCCTTCAAGGCAAAGTGTGCCACTTTCAATGGCGTCTTTGCTCTGCAAACTGGCTTGAAGGAAATTGTGACAAATCAATCAGAAAAACTAAAAACACCCCAAGAAACAGTTGGGATTTTATTGGAGACGGATAGACCAGTTCATCTCTTATGTTTAAAAGGTTTCCATTAAACCCATTCACAGTGATCAATTTAAAACAATATTACATAAAATGGCAGCCCAGTGAAGGTTAACTAAACTAGCACAATCCCTGATCGATATGTATCAACTTGTTCGAGGCCTTCAACAAAATGAAAACTTTGAGAGGCACGGAGAATTGACTTAAGAGATTACTGTTGCCAGCCTTCAAGGCAAAGTGCGCCACATTCAATGGCGTCTTTGCTCTGCAAACTGGCTTGAAAGAAATTGCTACACGATGGTTATTTCCACCGTGATAGTTCAAATTATCGAATAAGACTGCTAGCCGCCCTTCCACCCTCGTGTATTTTGAAAGGAGAAAATTCACATGCAGCACCGTGTTTGGGGCCAACCGCAAAATAAACTTCGCGGCGCACGGAGAATTTCTGTTTAGACTGATATTTACCGTTTTCGATGTAAAGCGAACCACAAAAACTGGTTTCTCCGCTCTGCTAACTTGGCACGAAACGGCACGAATGGACTTGCCGAAACAGAAACACAGCATTGAAAGAAAGATAAAATATATCACTACGAAACGAAAGATAACTTCAAACCTAATATCCTCGGAAACAATGCTATTTGAAGAGAAACGTGATCAACGTACCTCGGCGGAGCAAGAAGGCACCGGCGACGAGATCTCGCGGCCGCTCTGCGGGATGAAGGAGGCGGCGGCGGAGTTTAGGGCTCTAGACACCCACGTCCTTATATAGAACGGAAAACAGACATCGTGGGTTCTCTTGGGCTTTTCTTCGATCAGATTTTTAATGGGCTCGTTTCGATATGGGCCTAGAAAACTGGGCCAGGGTTAAAAATGGCCCATTTAATTATATTGTATATTTTTATTCAGAAAGGTAACCCCAGAGCGTTAGAATATATTTAATAAAATTTCGTTTGGCAATATTATAAAAATAACCTCACTCTTTGTGGTTTACCTTTTTCAAACCTTTTAACTGTTTATTCCAGAAAACCATTTTTTTTGTAGAGCGAGAGAGAGAGAGAGAGAGAGTATGTGATTTCCTATGCGTTAAAGTATTCCCCGGGTTAGAAGGATTTCCGGGCCGGGCTGGGATGGGCCTAGTCCGAGAAAAGCCCGGGTAACGGAAGATGATTTAAAGCCCGTTCCAAGCAGCGCTGCAGGGGGTTCCGTACTCGCCAGCCGCAAGTAACCTCGGGCGGTCCTCTTACGTTGACAGACGGCTGAGGATGTGTACGGCTGACAGTCGTACAAAAAACTTGCGGCAGATTATGACACGTGTATGCCTGAAATCGAGCCAGCACCTCCGGGAATGTGCTCGCGACACCCAAGATCAACGACCGATTGGAGTAGAGAAACGTGGTCGATGGGCGAAGCCTGGTCCCAACGGGATTGACTTGTTGACCAGGAGATGGAACGGCGGGTCTCTCTGTCCGAGGAAATATTTAATCGGGGGGGAGAATTTCTCTTCGGTGGGCCTGGAGGGGTCATTTCTCCGTACTCAATCCGGCAAGCGTTCTTCTTCTCGGTGGGATGGAGGGTCAAATGCGCCGCCTGACTTTTAGAGAGAGAGGAGGGGGCGGGGGCGGCGACTGGTTAATGAGACAGACATGCCCTTGGTGGGTCTGGAGAGTTCTTCCCTTCATTTGCCTGAAAACTTGTTCATCCAATTGATGATCGTTTGCAGAGAGAGAGAGAGAGAGAGAGAGAGAGAGAGATACCCCCGTAAGAATGGCGAGTGATATTCATTTCCACAAGAGAAGTTACACAGCGTAGGCGGTTGCCATGAAGAAAAAAAATATATATATAATCGAGAATGAGAAAAAAAAAAATCTACACAAAAAGAATCCTATGTTAGATCCGGCGACCTCCTCATCCCTTCCGCGTCTGACTTTCGCAGGAGGCGAAGGTAGGCACATGGTTTCAGCCGGAATTCGAGGGGCTACTCTGTCAGATCACACCCGAACTTCTCTCTCTCCAGCCGAGCTATGAACAATCAAGCTCCGGCCATCAAGATCTCTCCTTTGACTTGGGGAGAGTGAGAGAGACCCTAGGGCTGGGGATGCCCATCTGGGCCAACCTCGGGGAGAGCCTCATCTGAGGGCTCGGCCGGGGAGATGGTATCGGGCCCTTGCTCCCCGCCGGCGGCGGTCCCACCCTCGGCGAGAGGTTGACCTGTTCCAACGCCATGAACTGCAGGTCAACGGGGTAGTCCCTCACACAGCCGATGCGAGGGCCGGCGCCGGTGGTCCACTGGCAGGACATTGTGGTGGTGGGGGCGCCGCCGCCGCCGCCAAGAGCAAATGTGGGTCCCCCGGAATTGGAACCCCCACCACCAAGGAGAGAGTCGTCTGAGCTTGCTGTCTCCTTCGGGGGTTCCTCAGTCGTACAGGGCCACGGGAACTCATCATCGTCCACTGAACATTTCTGGAATATTAATTTTTTTTAATAAGATTCTGCATTTTCAGATGAATAATCGCATAGTTTTCGCAACATAAATGTAGAATATGATATGAGCCAGAAAAAATTGCTGATGAATAACAATATGAGAGGAGAAGATCTCACCTTTACATCAGTTAGATCCACGTTGTTCTCCGTCAGGAAGCTGATGAACTCCTTGAAGTTCTCTTCGGTTGGGAGGTAGTGGCCGCTGTACGGCCATATGGCCTGGAGAAAAATAGAAATAAAAATTAAGAACCATATAAAATAAAGCTGCAGAAATATTTAAATAAAAACTGTTCATATATTATTATTATTATTATTATTATTATTATTATTTTTTGGGTACCTTCAGAACGCCGTTTATGGCGACCAACCTCCCTGCAGAAGTCGTGGCCCCCCCTGCAAGGAAGCTCGAGTGCTGAAAGGTGCCCTTCTTCTTCTGCGAGCACAATAAAACCCTAATTAGACGGATAAACCAAGGCAAATAATTACGAAAAGTAGGGCAATAAAGAATATTCATAATGATAGTGAAGATGATAGTGATGATTACCTGCCCAATGTATAATTTCCTTGATGTGCTCAAGACAAAGATCCACTTGGACCCTTCTACGGAGTTCACGGGGGTTTGACTTTGCCTGTAGATGAGCTTCCCACTGTCCACGATCACTTCATACGATCTCCTCTCCTTCTGCAACTCAGATCACACGACCCAGTCATGACAATGACGGGCATTGATAATTCTCATGGGTTTACATGTAAATCGACGAAAATCATGCCCAGAAACTTAGACAAATCCGCGGAAATGTATGCTGGGGAGACCAACCGGGCCGAGATATTGAATGCACTGGCGCTGAAGCTTGCTCCTTGAGCACTTCTCGTGGCTCACCTCTTTGCCACTCCCGATGTCTAGCCTGCATTTCACCCATGGAGAAAGAAGATGATGAGCAAGCAAGATATCGTCCAAGTCTTTTTTTTCCCTGAGATGGGTCCCGGAATCTGAGGAAAGTCAGAGAAATATATAGTTTACCAGTAGAAGAAGGGCTCGCTGCTCTCACTGTTGAACCAGATTTCATAATACAGGTGCAGATTGTGCCCATATCGATGGCGGGGGTCGATCTGAAAAGGATTCCCACATCAGGAACTGCATGTGATCTAAAGATTTTTGAGATGATGGCCGCTGATAGCCGGGGATCAGGTGAGGACTTACTGCTTCGAGCCAGTGCCGTAGTGCTAGTTTCTGGGCCTTCTCGTTCTTGGACAGGCCCTTGCCAAGCTGAAGAATGATGAGAACGTATTAGCCCCAGTAACATGATATATACGATTATAAAACCCACTTAATCCCAAGGAAATTCTCTTAATTTTTTTTCCAATCTTTGTTCTTTTTTTTGAAGAATTCTACCTTGGCAGCTCTTGTCCGCGCCCTAGCCCAGCGCGAGACGGCAGTCTCTGGTTTCTCGTCGTTGAAGAAGGAAATCGAGCTTTTCGACAGAGAAGCAAAATCCAGTGCCTTCCACCTGCGTGAGAAGGAGATATGGTCGTAGATTCAGGAGATTGCCCGGAACAGGGGATGAATTCCACGAGGAGAGGAGAGGATAATGATACCGACCAGAGCTCCTCCACGACCACGGCGCAGTCGGCGAGATTTCTTCGGATCCGATAGCCTTTGTAGAACTTCTGCAACTTGGTCGCCGCAGCATCCTTCTCGTCCATGGACCTCGGGGAAGAAGACGACTCCGGGAGGGGCGGCATCTCCGGCTTTGTTCCGTCGACCGCTTCATGGCCGGCGCTCCACAGGCTGATAGATTCTGTGTCCTCGTTCTCGGAGACCAGGGCCCTGAAAGAGATTGCGACCTGGAGATTGGGCTTCCCAGATCCCCAGTTTCTGAAGCTGAGCGATCGGTCAACAGCATTCTTGCTAGGCTCATCTGGCGCAGAAATTTGTTCTCCGTTACTGTCCTTAAAGCTGAGAGCTCGCAAGGCCCTATTAACATCCTTCTCGTTGAAACTCAGGGACTTCAAGAGGACGACCTCGACATTTTCAGCCAGACCAAACGCCTTCCTACGCAGTGATCTGATCCATGGCGATGACAGAGAAGAGAAAGAAAGACCCATATGCCGAAAGACCACTCTCTCCCCCCCTCCCACACTCCTAATCTATGGGATTTTGCCGTGACGATCCGCCTGTAACAGAATGATGAAAACAAGAAGAGAGTCAATAGGTGAAGAAGGAAGGGGGTCGGGCCTGCCTCCCCCGGCTTTTTTCGAGCTATTATCAGTATCATCAAATCTCTGTTGGGCAATCTGGTAAACATCAGGAGGTCAGTCGCCCAACCACGTGAAGATTATCCGACGAAAGGAGAAACCCGACAAAAATGGGGGCTCCTCCACCGATAGGGAAGATCGTCGTCGGCAATTCCGGGAAGAAATCCATGACAGAGGGGAGAAATGCATAAGTGGACGGAGTTACTGGTCTCACCTCCCTGAGGGACGGGAAGAGGAAAACGAGAAGCCCTTCTTCTCTTCTGCGACTTGGAGGTGAAGATGGTGGTGGGTCTGGTCCTTCACCTTCCCCAGCGATGCTCTATTTATATCCATGGGATCCGAGGTACCGATGTTTTCAAAAGCTTGGGTGGGGGACAAGGTGACAGCGAAGAACCCTTCAAAGGCGAAATCAAGACAACTGATCCGCCTGCCTACAAAGAAAGTCTTGAAATCAAACTGCGTACTTTGAAAAGGAAAGGAGATCATACAAATCCAAAGATGGGTATTTTGAGAGACAGAGAAAGGGATAGAGAGAGATGGGCGAGATAACTACAACGGGAGTATGCCCAGCATCTGTCTAGTTAGACTCCGTCCGGTGAAGGACGAGCGAGAGCGAGAGACAGGAAAGCTCCCGCGGGGTTCTGGGAGAAGAGATGTTGACTATCCGTCGGGTGTGAGTCTCCGGTCCGTGTCTTCCGGTTAGTTAGTGTGGGGCCCGAGTTGAGCCCCAATAGTCAATTCTGAAACCTCAGTTTTCCCATGAGATATTAAAATATAAGAATTAGTGAAGGGTTGTTTATCGCGTGGGTTGGTTTAATTTAAAATTGTAATAATACATGAGAAATGAGATAATCTACTATTTTTCACAATAGTCAGACCAATGGACGCTACTATTTTTAGAACAAAAGTCAGAGAGAGAGAGAGAGAGAGAGAGAGAGAGAGAGAGAAGGGAGATGTGAGAAACGATGTTTCTCCTAAATTAGTCAAGCTGAGCGTTCGAGTATGTTGGGGGTGAGGGGTCAACGGGTCAACAGTCAATACACGCGGAGATTTTGTCTCTGGGGGAGGACAAGCGCTCATACCGTTTAGCTTCCAGACGCTGAATCCAGTAGATGTCTAAATTCCGTATGCATGCCAAAGAATTGATGTCAGAGCTTACGTAAATCTGGTCAAGTGCGCTGATCGTCTCACGTTGTTTTTTACGTGGTTGAGCTCCCTCCTTCTCTCTCTCTCTGTCCAAGTGCCCACCGTATGCGTAAACCGAGTTGAGGACTGATGACTCGGGTTCGTCCCCTGTTGTTCGGGTCGATCCCGGGTAGAAACCGTGTCGAGCAGGGCGGGTTTTCTTGAAGAATTCCTCTGGAACTCCCGCCAAACGCGCTCACCGGTGTCCGCTCTTCCAAACGTACGCTTTCCGTCGTCCGGCGGCGGAACGGGTCAACGACGGCAGAGTAGTAATAATCTCCATGGAAGTTAACAAAGATGGAGGTTAAAAACAATCACGTTACCAGCATTTTGGTCTAAAATCAAGCGCCGCCGTCCAAGGCAACAGATTCTATTCCGGGAATATGGCGGGCAACCGGTTTATAGATATCTCCTCCGCCGTTCTCCGGCGAGGGTTCTCGCAGGGATGGCGGCGGGGAGGGCGATGGTGGTCGTCTTCTTCGCCATGCTGGTGGCCATGGCCGGCGTGAAGATCGGAGAGGCCATTCCTTGCTTCGACGACTGCATGGGGCATTGCCTGCCGGTGAAGCACGCTTCATGGGAAGGCTGCGCCGGCCAGTGTGATCAGGCCTGCCGCTCTCTGGGGCTCAAAGGCCGGCAGCCACACCACCGGAGGCCGGCGCCGGCAGAGCATCGCCGCCACTGAGGCGGAGAAAAGGAGAAGCTCGTTGACCCGCCGCTATTCTCTTCATCTTCTTCGTCTTCCTTTTGTTTTACGTTCGGTCGCGCATGATTTCTAAAGGTCGATGGCTGGACCCGTGCTCTGCATGGGTGGTTCTTTAATAAATGAAATCTTTTATCTGTTGGATGCGTTGCAGGGAATTGGGTTCCTGGTTTGCATCAAATCTTTGAAGGATCAGAGGTAGAGGATCACTTTAGAGCTGAGCTGACGTGAATGAAATAGCTTCTAGAACGAATCAAGGCCAGGTTTTGCGGGCACAGGACGATAGTATCTGTTCTTATGAAGAAGAAATGATAGGCTAGAGACGGCAACCACACTCCGAGGGGAGATTCCCTCTCTCATCATACCCATTGAGCTAATGGTAGAAACGATCAAGAACGTTTGAAAGTCAACCCAATTATTTCAGAATTGGGTATCTAAGTCTAGATAAAAAACCGGAATAAGGCCCAGGGATTCAATTTTGATGTTGGAGAATAATGCATGACGTCAAATTCTATGGAGATATAGTGACATCCGGCCTGAAGCCTCGACCAAGTCTGTAGCGTCACCGTCTGTCTCTCTTCCTCTCCTACCTTGCTAGGCCATACCGCCGTGGACAATGTCCAAAGCTTGTCGAGAGAAGCACGTCTTTCTAGCACTAACAAACCAGTATGGGCATTCCCGCCTCATCTCAAGCGACCACAGGAAAGTTGGCCGGGAGAAACCCGATCTTTCCTCTCTGGTTTCCTCACCATCCCTCGCTCTATAACCGAAGAACGACCATCTCCTCTCTTTCTTGTCTCCCATCCTCCACCTTTCTCGCTCTAGGGAACCGTATGACCACACCTTCTCCTCCCTATTCAGCATCCGACTTGTTGGAACCCTCCACTCCTCTTTTCTTCCCATCCTCCTCCTTGGGCACACCATGCCTCAGAGCCTGCACAGCATGGACCGACGCCTGCCTTCCGACCCTCGCCTGCCGTGCTCGCCATGAACCACTCACTGGTACTATCCCCTAAAGAGAGGAAATATACTGAGTTCTGTACACTGCAACGACCACCTCAATGATCTGCCTAACATCTATATATATATATATATATATATATGTTATCAAGCTTGATGGATTGGTCGAAAAATATGAGGCCAACATTTCCTCTCATTATATGGTTAGTGTGTAATCTTATTTACTAATTTCAGTCAAAACAATGTACCGAAAATATGATTTAATCGACATTTTAAACTATGAATGAGATAACAATGTGAATAAACCAAAAAAAAAGAAAAAAAAAGAGTACGAGAGAGAAACAAACCACATGAGACATTGACATTATGCTGCTATTCGCACCATATAACATTGTTGCCTCGATTTAGATTGTATATTTCAAGGACGTGGAGGACACATTGTTCTTGAATGAAATATTGAATTTCTCGTAGGATTTTATATAACTCTTTGTATCACTCCATTGCATGGATTTCATTTGTTGAATATCCGACTCTTCCATCAACCCCTAAAACTAATAGTTTTTTGGTAGTTTTTGTGATAACAATGTGTTTGAGTTTCTTCACTATAAAAAAAATATAGTGAGTTTATTCACATTCTCATGTATCTTAGAAGTCTATTTGAGTGCTTCACCTCCTATAGTGAGTTGCAACTACGTCTTCTGATGCCTATATTTAATTTTGTCATTTGCATGGTCCAAGCCTCATAGCCTTACACATTAATGTTAGTACCTTAGAAAAAAAAAATAGTGCTTGACGTTCATCTCAAAGACCCGTCTACTTTACCACTTTCTAATGGTGTTCACTTGGATTGTTCGTAAATGTACTTACCAATCGAACTCTAGGTGCAATATTTAGTTCTGATTTTTCTTTGTCTGAAAATCCAATGCATTTCAAATTTGAATTGACTTGAATTTGTCTAGATCTAAACTTTTCATAACTTTCTCAATATAAACATATCGAAATAACCATAGTTTCTTTTGTACTTTATCATTGGTTATTGATGTCAAAAAGTTCTCTGGCCACACTCAAATCCTTCATGGAAAAATTGTACAAAATGTTAATGTTCAAAGCTTTTAATGTTTTGATGATGACGAAGGATACTATGGTGGTATATGTATGATAAATTCACGTTACCCATTAAGTGTGAAAAATCAAATCAGATAACTGAACTAAGAGAAATTCACTGAAGCACAAAATATTCAATGCTCACATTTCAGATGACTATAATGCTATTTAAATGTGATATTGTGTCATAGAAAAGGCATGGGTGTACTCATCGGAAAGATAATTGAAAGAGAAAGACAATAAAATGATGTGCACATAAGAATTCCAAGTTTTATTTTTTATGTTTTTTAAATTAAATAAATGTTTATTGAGTTGAAATTTCAGGCACTAAGATCACCCTAAACAAACTATTTTCCAGCCATTGGAAGTGATGATTGGAAAGCCTAATATGCTACATATAAATGGGGCATTGATGACCACATTAGAGTTGAGAGAGAGGGAGGGGAAGAAAATCAGAAGAGAGAGAGCCACAGCAGTCGTCTTCATCCTCTAAAGAGTGCACGCAAATTTTTTTATTTTTGAACACCAAAAAGAAGACGAATCCAGTAGTTGCTCAAGCCTTTATAGTCTCCTCTAAACTTCCACAATATTCAACTAGAGTATTTCATGCCTCTAGAAGCTTAAAGCAGAAGATATCCAATTAGGATACTACTTCTCTTCTTTGGGCTTGGAGAGGTCATTTCTCGGTACTAAGTCTGGCAAGCGTTCTAATTTCGGTGGGCTCTGGCGAGGGGGATTCCACTGAGCGGGTTCTTTGTTCTTTCTTCACTGGAGGGTCAAACTCGCCTGCTGACTTTTAGAGAGAGAGGGAGCGGCGAGTGGTAATGCGGCAGGTATGGTCTTGGGTCTGGAGAATTCTTCCCCTGGTTTTCCTGATGACTTGTTCGTCCAATGGATGATGGTTTTTCAGAGAGAGAGAGAGAGAGAGGGAGCGGCGGGTGTTTAATGAGAGACGTATGGTCTTGGTGAGTCTGGATGAATTACACAGCGTAGGACGGCGCATTGAAGAAAAAAAATCATCAAGAATGAGAAAGAACATAAAAAATTATACCCAAAAGAATCTCAAGTTAGAACCGGTGAACTCCTCTCCCATTCCGTGACTGACTTTTTCAAGAGGCAAATCTGTCAGATCACACCAAAACTTCTCTCTCTCCCTCTCTCTCCCTCTCCACTAGCTATGAACGATCAACTCTGGTCATCAAGATCTCTCCTTTGACGTTGGGAGGGCGAGAGAAAACCTAGGGCTGGGGATCACACCAAAACCTCGGGGAGAGCAATCTCCTATCAAAACTTTTAACATTATTGTTCACTTAATATTTTAGAGTATGTTTAGTACTCAAGTCGATCTAGAGCTTGAATCTAGAGATGATTAGTTAGGCATCATTCTAATTTGGCCTTCTAGAGCCATAAATCTAGAAGAATGTTTTGGTGGGAAACTCTTGAGTTGGATGAAACTATAAAATCCAATGAACGCTAGTTGAAACATTTATATTTAATTTAATTTCACTAAGAATTAGTAAAACTTAAGGATGTGATCCTTAGAGAGTGGAGAGGCCAAGTAGATTCAACCACTCTAAATCATATATGTAAGTAGATACAAAAATATTAAAAAATATTCTAAACCATGATAAGTCCAATTCACCCTCTTGGTTGCTTATGCCACCATAGCATATCCAACAAGAAGCATCTTTTTAAGTTTTGATTCTTCTTTTTTATGTGCCTATTACATGATAAGGTTAAATAGTGTAATTATGATTATCAAATTTTAAGAATACACAATTGTTAATCTGACATATCTTAAATTTCAAATCATGAATAAATTTACCAGATCCAAAATATTATTAAGCCATACAAGCTCCTCTCCATTTGGAAAATCATTTGATCCTTGCCTTTAAACCCTCATCATTCATAGCTTTCTCTAATTCTAGCAAAAACTTGATCTACATGTTTTCTTCAAAACATTTTGGTTCAAAATGAATAATATACATTACATGATTAACAAAGATGGATTTTTCTACTAGTTTCAAGATCAAGTTCTACTTTTTAGGGGAGATGAATACTTCATACATTTTACTTGATCTTCTTCATCCATTTATGTGTTCAGAATTTTCATATCTATCCATCTTTACTGCCATTGATTTCCAGATATTATATGCTATCTTTCTCAACTTTAATTTGACTGTAACTTGTACTTATGCATATAGTTCATCAAAGATGATGTTCTTAGCTTTGAGATCCTTAACATTTTTAAAGACAACATAATGGGTAGAATGGTAAAATAGTAATTTTACATTACTAAATTTATACGTATCAATTAGAAAAATATTTATTGAAAACTAATGTAACCCTCATAATAATACCACCTGATTTCATGATTGACTGCATACTTGGAGTGCCTTTATGTTTTTTGGGAATAATTGCCTAACTAGATGACTTTTACAGCAATCAACAAAAAAACACATTGAAATTATGCTAATTTTAGAATATCACAACTACATTACCCACGGAATTAAAATGCTTGATAAGAATACACATCAACATGAGGAAAATGTAAACAAGGGCAAAATGAGACTTTTATTTTACAAAAAATACAAATACCTTCAAGACCATTGAATATACTTGATTATATTGGAACTACAACATAACCATTGGAAGATAATTTTGAGTTAATTTTTAATTTTAAAAATCACATAAAAATGGAAAAATAATTTTTATATCAATGATGTCCTCCCAAATCTTGAAGCATATAAATAAATCTTTCTACCTCAAGCATTCAAAGTTCTCTACACAAGCCACTTTTGCATATCTAGCCAAAAAATTTACAATACATAAGCCATATGCTAAATTTAAAGAGAAATATATTATTATTAAATTATTTTTGACTTATAGTCAAATACCTCCTTAATAACCCTACATGGAGTTATGAATATAGAAAGGATTAACTAAATGCTAATTTTATTGGCAATTAGAGGTGTGAATTGATAAAAAGTGTTTCCTATGTTTTTGGAAAAAGCTTAAGTTGATTAGAGCCATGAAATCTGATGAAGGCTAGTTGAAGCCTTGATGTTAACCATTTGTAACACTTCAATTTATTGGAACCTTATGTCAATACTTAGGCAACGTTGGCCAGACCAACATAAATTTTATGTTCCATTATTTGGGTAGAAAACTACAAATCTATGAATTATTTGAAAAAACTCAATTCTTCCCCCTCTTGGTTCTTCTTGCAGCCTCTTCAAAACCAACATAGTCTCTTCATCTAAAAATTATATTTTACCCATAGACACATGAGTAAAAAATATGTTGACTATTGATCATTAATGTACCCAAGAAATACTAATTTTTGTCAAGATGGGAGTAAGGAATATGATTGAATGTTTTCATAAATAAAGAAAAATGTAAATTATTTTACTTCTTTACTTTTTCCATCCAAGTCACTATATAGAGTTATGTTGACTAAAACAATGTTAATTCACAATTTTAGCTCACATATATAATGACAAACTTGTGTGATTTTCAAACATTCAACACACCAGCCTAGTTTTAATTATTTCCTTAATGGCCTCATTTTTTGTGAAGCTATTGTTTTAGTTTTTCAGTACATTAGTTTTCAAATATCTTATGATGATATTTATTCTATGATTGAATAATCTAAGTTGTAACTAAACAAAAAATTATCATTATTGATAGAATTTAGAGGGATATATTATATATTATGACTGATAAGTACACATAATGCTGCTGCCTTTTCCCTTTTGATTCTACTAGCACCATTTTGATCTCTTGTTGTCAAACATTAGATAGCTTTCACTATCTACCTTTATATAAATAAAATATGTTTTAAAGGCCTAGTTTGTGGTTGACCTCATTTAAGATCAACTATGCACAACTTGATAATTTAAGTCATATAATTTATTAAAAAATATTCGTAAAAACTTGTTAACTAAGAGCATGGTCATAGAATTTTTTTTTTGATTATACACTGAAAAGTTGTTTAATCCATGAACCATAGATGTGATTTACATTATGTAAAAATAGATAAACCATCGTATCATTACTTGGAATCACAACATCTATCTTTTATTTTGTATATGATTTAGGACAATCCTTCATGTGAGGCTAAAGTTTCTAATTTTAACAAGAAAAAATATTATTTAGTTTGGATTTTAATTTGATTTATTGATTCTAATTTTTTCTATTTAGAATTTTCCATTTTCTTGTTTTTTCCTCTTTTGGACTCAACCAAATACTTGCACAAATCTTACATGGATTTCATCGTTAATAAAAAGTTAATGACATTTTTTTTCTTAGGATTATTACTATAATTAAAATCTTATGAGCACAAACTTAAAATAAAATATTTAGTATGGTCATCAAAATTTAGACTATAATATTTTAAGTGATTCCATTATGTGTAAAATGATTGAAATGATCTATTGAATGATTGAAATTGGACATTCTCATATGAAATAACATTTTCAAAATAGAAAAACTTCGAAATGGATAACTATAATTGGAGTTGAAGGTTTTACATAAATTTTTGTTAGTGTCACCAACAACCTCATGGGAGTATTCAACTTAAGAATATTGAATCTCACTTCATTCATTATAAATCAAAAAATCTTACTATGTTGTATTCATTGCCTCTCATCTTGGAACTTGTATCATCTTTAATTATATTTCATAGTGGTTTGAGATTCCTTAATTATTCTATCATTTTAAAGCCTTGTTACTAAGCTTTAGTAACCTCTAGTTAGTGCAACAAATGAATATTAAGACATCAACTCATCTCTTATAATCTTATATCTAGGTCAGCCCAAGCATGTATATCACTTTTTTATTATTAGCTCTAAGTGGGCTTTAGTACATGTAATAATCCTAGTGATCCCCTTCTATGACTAACAACTTCATCCAAGTGTAAGTAATAATACTAAATCATAACTCTCAATTCAAAGTTTCTTTGATTATGAGCATTACACTTTCCCAAGAGAAAATGAGTGATTTTGGTGCAACAACAAGAATATAGCAAATGTTCATGAATTTCATGTGAATTTTTTAGATGATTTGCATTGAATAATGTGGTTAGTCCTTTCATACATATTTTTTTTCCAATTCTGAAAGTATTGAGTATTTGTCATCAATCTAGCATAATAATTTCAATTGATAGTTGTGCACACCAAACTAGTAGTCTGGGGTATAGTTATACTTTGACATTTTATTTATTTTTTCACAGAATGACTTCATTACTATTACTATAATAGATAACTCTTTACATGGAGTGATTTGACTTATTTATTTAAACTAAAAGTATGGACAATTTTATTCTTCATTTTTTTCTCATATGTCTCAACAAAGGATTGGTACACTAGAGTCATTTAATATTTTTATATCATAATTTGGCATTGTAAAATTATCATTATGTCCTTTTGTCTATTTTGTCAACTTGATGACAAAAATAATCTTAAAAAATCTAACATTATATATTAGACTCATTGAAAAGTAATCTAATTTCTAGGTTTCTATATATTTTTATATAAAATTGGAATATATTAAGTATAACTAATATTAAATATGTAATTTTAAAACTTGAAAAATATGGAAGAAAAAGTGCATCATCATCATCATTGTCTGCTTCTACAACTTATATTTTTTGATTTTGAAATAATAGTTACATCTCTTTTCTCTTTTGTGATCTATATTAAAAATAAATCTCATTATTAGTTAACATAATGACATTTTTTCTTTTTGTATCATTAATATATATTTTTTCAAACCAACATGATCTAAAATTAATCCTCTTTAATTTTGATTCTATAGTTCTCTTCATCATATCTCTTTGTTGATGTTACTCCCATAACACTACATGTTATGACCAACATGGTGGTTTTGTCATGCCTAACCATATTCTAATGTTTAAAAATCTTGTGGTATATAGAAGGATATAATACAAGATGTACACATAATCGACAATGAACCACATGCTATCACATGGATAATTAATTCGACAAAAATATAAAATTAAAATATTTTTAAAAATTTATTGTGTTATTTAATTAATTAGAATTGACTAATATTAAATGGATCTCAATTTCAAAGTAATTATTGAATTTTACTTAAATGAAATTTTATTGATGTTTTATATTAACCTTAATTAAAATATATTCGGCAAAAACCATAGAGGGGTTTCATACCATTAACTACAATGAAGATAGAACTTTAGAAGTATATTATTTTAATGATGTAGGAAGCAAGGGTTAGATAATTTTGGACATAAATAACCTAAAATATAATTATGATGGACATCTACTAGTTCTATTTATGAAGGACAACTCAACATTGCAATACATTTTAGCAATAACTTTTCAAAAAAATCATTGACCATATAACTATTGTCGCTCATCAACAAACTTTTTATTGTTAAAAATTGTAAGTTATGACACTTTTCATAACAATAATAGTAACCCATATAAATATATTCTTATTCATCCTTGTAAAGGACCGTACTAGAATTATTCAATACATTCTTATTTCTCTCTATTTTTTTATACGGCATTAGAATGTATCATTCAAAATTCAATGGCGGGAGAAGCAAATGTAACATCATTGACCACACAAGTCACAACACCATTAGTCATAATGTCTCTTCTTCTAATAAAACTCTCATATGACAATTATCTATTATAGAAAACTTAATTTGTGATTTGCATAAGAGTCAAGGACATTGATAAGTCTTCATTATCATGAGTTAATAATTAGTAAATAATATAGTTTTAGCCTTAACTCATGATAAATAGACTTATATTTGTGTTAAAGCATGAAAAGTGGTTTTCAGTTGATTAATGTGAATTTTTGGGTAATTATGTGATTTTATACGATTTTTACAGTCTTAGTTTTGAGATAAATGAAGAACAAGAAATAAAAATAAAAATATTGCAAAATGGGGGGACCCGCCGGGAGACGAGTCGCCACCTCCTGAGAGCGTACCAGATGCGATGAAGAGCCTCCCCTTGCTGCGCGGACCTAAGGATGAAGCTCCCTGACACGCGCCCCACCTCCATCCAGCTCCTCTCCGTCGGGTGACAGCCGCCGGAGAACCGCAAAGTCGCCGTTTTTCCGCTCCGCCGGGTGACAGCCGCCGGAGACGACTCGACGACCCACTTCATTGATCTCTAGACTTCGCGAGAAGATCTAGAGATTGCCCACGTCGTCTTTGTCCAAGGAGAGCCTTTGAGGCCGTGGACACTGCACGACGATCCTCCCGAACGCTCAGGATTCCGGTGCATCGCCGACGCATCGCCGTCGCGACGCCGGAACTTTGGTTTCCTGCTTTCAATTTAATTTACGCTTTATTTAGTGATACTTTGTGTGATTTTAATTAACCAAACTATACTTCGTTCAATTACGATTCTTCGGCTTTTACAGATCTTAATTTGATTAATTAAATCGTCTGTAATCGCTTACGTAAGAATCGCCGGGCGGAACTCTGTTTCCGCCCGATTCGCGTTCGCCGGGCGCTGACGTCATCCTGTCATCCGCACCCTTATTTCCTCTTTTTTTTCGTGAATTTTAAATATATTTCCTTTTCATTTCCTAGTATAAAATTCATAGAAAATCGTATTCATTGAGAAAAACTCTGAATAATTACAAAATATTATATTACATCCCTGTGATCGACCTGGGAAATTACCGCTATTTTTGGAACTTTTATTGAATTATAATTGATATATTTATTTATAAATACTTCTAAATATCCGGAAATTCGTATTTTCTAGTTTTATAAATTTTAGATTTGCGTGATTTAATATACAACGACTGAGTCACGTCAAATTTTGGCGCCGTTGCCGGGGATGTATTGCATAATATTTAGTATTTTTCTATTTTTCTCTTAGAGTACACAAAAAAAAAAAAAAAAAAACTTAACTCTTGTTTTATTTTCTTTTTGCCGATTTTTATTAGAAAAAAGGGAACGAAAAGAAGCACGGCAAGGACTGGAGCATCCTGAAGGAGGGTAACAGTTACTAACTTTTTCCCTCGAATTTATTGATTTTTATGCATGGTAGAAGATCCTTGCATCCAAGGCTAGAAAATCCTTTCATTATTTCATTCAAAAAGAAAAATCCGAAAGAAAAATTAATTTTGATGGATCCTGAAGGAAGTACAGGTCAAACTGAGAACAATCCTATGGCCATGAAAAATCATTATATCCCTGATTCATTTCAAAGAGCATCCAATATTAGAGTCCCATTAGCACCCACTGTTAAATTCGAAATAAATCCAGGAATTTTTCAAATGCTCCCTAATTTTCATGGATTGCCTTTAGAGGAACCTCATCAGCACTTGGAAAAATTTCATATGGTCTGTGATTTAGTTAATCTCCCTCAAGTTACACCGGAAATTATTAAGATGAAATTATTCCCTCATACACTTAGGGACAAAGCTAGTCATTGGCTATCCACATTAGATAGAGAATTAACTAGCTGGAAAGATATAGAACAGGCCTTTCTTCGAAAATTTTATCCCTTAGGAAAAACTCAAAATATGAGAAAACATATATGGAGTTTTTCTCAAAGACCAGGAGAAACTTTGCATGAGACATGGGAAAAATTTAAAGATTTACTTAGAAAGTGTCCTCATCATGCTATACCCAAGTGGCAGCTCAATAGAATTTTTTATGATAGATTATTAGAACAACATAGAAATATGGTTGATTCTATATGTGGAGGAGCTTTTATGGAGAAAACTCCTGATGAGATTTACAGTCTTTATGAGAATTTAAGTGAAAATTCTAGAGATCAAGCCTCTTTTGAATTATATGACAGGGATAAGAAGAGAGGAATTTATGAATTGCATCATGATGATGATTCTAAACTTAGAAATGAGGTTAATCAGATTAATCAAATATTAGAAAAAATTGATTTACTTATTGACAATATTAGAAAGCCTTTTAACCCTCAACTTAATTCGAATAGTACATGTCCTATGTATGGTGAAAACGATTATTCTGAATTTCAATGTTATAATTTAGATCAATCATTTCACCCTATGCAAGAACAAGTGCAAGTAGCTCACGGTTTTAATAGAAACAGGGAACCTTTTTCAAATTTTTATAATCCTAATTGGAGGAATAGTTTTTCATGGAGAGACCCAAATAATATTCAAAATCCAGAAGCACTTAGACCCAATTCAAACTCTGAATTTCGTCCAAAACAAGAAAATAGATTTCAGAAAAATCAGTCCTCTCAAATCCAACCTGATGCTATGGAAATGATGCAGCAAATGAGCCAAATGATGCAACAAACTATGAACTAAATGATGCTGCACCAGAAACAAATTATAGAGGCTCTTGGGAATAAGAGAGAAGAGGGACAGCTACCTAGTCAGCCCATAGAAAATCCAGGGAACCGCCCAACAATAGGATTTCAGCAAGGGGAGTCTAGTAGCATGAATCTAGGAAAAAACCCACGAAATGAAAATGTTAGGACAGTGAATGCATTAAGGAGTGGTAAGATCTTAGCTGATCCTTATCCCCAAATATTAGAAGAAAAAGAAAACGTGGACAACCCAAAACAAAATCAAATAGGAGTAGAAGAGGATTTTATAGATTCTACCAAGGAAATTTCGAAAGAGAGGACAACCATTCCATTTCCTAAAGCTCTAGAGCCTAGACAAAGAAAGAAAAAGGAACACAATGAAGAAATAAAGAAAATTTTACAAGATGTGCAAATTAGTCTTCCTTTACTTACTGCCATTGAACATATTCCTGAATATGCTAGAGTTTTGAAAGAAATGTGTACACCAAAAAGGGCACCTAGAGTAGAAAAATTATCTATGCATGCTAGTGCATTATTATTAAATCAATTACCATATAAATTGAGAGATACAGGTGCCCCTTTGATTTCGTGTGATATTGGTGGATTCATTTTTCAGAATGCATTACTTGACACCGGTGCTAGCATTAATTTATTACCTGCAAGTATTTGTGATAAATTTAATATTTCTGATCTTAAACCTTCTACTGTTACCTTACAATTTGCTGATAGATCCATAAAACATCCTAAAGGTATTTTAGAAAATGTGATAGTGACAGTTAAAGGGTGTAAATTTCCAGCTGATTTTTGTAGTACTGGAAATGGATTTTAATGGACAGTTTTATGATACACCAATCATCTTAGGGAGACCATTTTTGCATACAGCAAAGATGAATATTGATTTTCCCACAGGTATTGCGAAAATTTCATGTGGAGATCAATCAGTAGAAATTAAAATTTTTAAGATATCAAATGATATTAAGAAATCCCAAGTATATGATTGTCATACCATAGATCTTCTAGATGATTTTGATGATCCAGATGTTATTGATGACTGTGTGCTGAAAGAATTAGAGGAAATAGAGAATATAAATTTAGAAGAAAAGAAAGAGGAAGATCATCTGAATTTAGAGTTGAAACCTCTTCCCTCTAGTTTAAAATATATGTTTTTGGAGGAAAATAATTCATTTCCTGTTATTATTGCAGCTGATTTGAGTGATGAACAGGAAGAAGAATTATTAGATGTACTTCGAAAAAATAAGAAAGCTATGGGCTGGAAAATGGACGATCTAAGGGGCATTGATATGAGTGTATGCATGCATAGTATATATTTAGAGGAGGGGGCTAGAACTAGTAGGGAACCACAACGAAGATTAAATCCTAACATGATGGAAATTGTAAAAAAGGAAATTTTAAAGTGGCTGGCTGCTGATATTATTTATCCTATTTTAGATAGCAAATGGGTTAGTCCTACACAAGTAGTGCCAAAAAAATCAGGGATTACGGTTATAAAAAACGAAAATAGGGATGAAATACAAACAAGACTAACTACCGGTTGGAGAGTTTGCATTGATTATAGAAAATTAAATTCAGTTACTAGAAAAGATCATTTTCCCCTACCATTTACTGATCAAATTCTAGAAAAATTAGCTGGAAAAACTTTTTTTGTTTTCTGGATGGATACTCTGGTTATAATCAAATTTATATAAACCCTTTAGATCAAGAAAAAACAACTTTCACTTGTCCATTTGGTACTTTTGCTTTTAAACGCATGCCTTTTGGTCTGTGTAATGCTCCAGCCACATTTCAAAGATGTATGCTGTCTATTTTTTCTGATATGATTGGAAAATGCATGGAAATTTTTATGGACGATTTTTCTGTTTTTGGCGAATCATTTGATGAATGCTTAAATCATTTACAGCATGTACTTGAGAAATGCATAGAGAAAAAATTAGTTTTGAGTTGGGAGAAATCACATTTTATGGTTAAAGAGGGAGTTGTGTTGGGTCATATTGTGAGTAAAAGGGGTTTAGAGGTGGATAGAGCAAAAATTGATATTATATCTAAAATGAAACCTCCAAATTCAGTAAAACAGATTAAATCTTTCTTGGGTCATGCAGGTTATTACAGAAAATTTATTCAAGATTTTTCGAAGATTTCTAAACCTCTCACCATGCTATTATCTAAAGATATGCCTTTTAATTTTGATGAGAAATGTTTTGAGTCTTTTTCCGTAATAAAAAGATTACTTACTGAGGCACCCATTTTACAAGCTCTTGATTGGTCCCTTCCCTTTGAAATAATGTGTGATGCATCGAATTATGCAGTGGGGGCCGTTCTAGGACAAACAAAAGAGTCAAAACCCATAGTAATTTCATATGCTAGTAAAACTATATCCGATGCTCAATTAAATTATACCACGACTGAAAAAGAGTTGTTAGCTGTAGTATTTTCGTTAGAAAGGTTTAGATCATATATTTTGGGAGCTAAAATTATTATTTATACTGATCATGTAGCATTAAAATATATGTTAAATAAGAAAGATGCAAAGCCACGTTTATTAAGATGGATTTTATTGTTGCAGGAATTTGACTTAGAAATAAAAGATAAAAAAGGTTTCAAGAATGCTGTTGCTGACCATCTTTCTAGATTAAGTGACACAGGAATAAATGCAGCACCTTTACAAGACGCATTTCCAGATGAACAATTAATGGCAGCTCAACATCAACCATCACCATGGTATGCACATATTGTTAATTTTCTGGTTTCTGGAAAAACTCCAGAACAGTGGGATAAGAACAGAAAAAATCATTTCTTTTCTAAGATTAGAAATTATTTTTGGCATGATCCTGATTTATATTACTTGGGCAATGATCAAATTTTAAGGAGATGTGTTCCTGAAGAAGAATACCATAGCATTATTAACATGTGCCATTCATCTAACTGTGGAGGACACTTCTCTGGACGAAAAACAGCTGCAAAAAATTTTCAGTGTGGTTTTTATTGGCCTACAATCATTAGAGATTCTATAGAATTTAGTAGAACATGTATTTCATGCCAATCTATAAGTAACATGAGTAAAAAAGATGAAATGCCCATGAGTAACATGTTAGTAGTCGAAATTTTTGATGTATGGGGAATAGATTTCATGGGTCCCTTCCCATCAGCTGAAAAATATGAATATATTTTGCTTGCTGTTGATTATGTGTCGAAGTGGGTGGAAGCTATTCCTACTAGAACTAATGATCATAAAATCGTGATGAAATTTGTGTAGGAAAATATTTTTTCGAGATTTGGATGTCCTAGAGTGATTATTAGTGATGGAGGAACACATTTTACAAATAAAAATTTCAGAGAACTGTTGAAAAAGAATGGAGTACACCATAGAGTAGCCACTCCATATCATCCCCAAACAAATGGGCAAGCTGAAGTAGCAAATAGGGAAATTCAGAGAATTTTGAGAAAAATAGTTAGACCAGATAGGAAAGATTGGCCCACGAAATTACAAGATGCATTATGGGCTTATAGAACAGCTTATAAAAATCCCATAGGTATGTCCCCATTTCGTCTCATTTTTGGAAAGCCATGTCATCTTCCTGTGGAAATAGAGCATAAAGCATTATGGGCTATAAAAAAGTTATGTATGGATGAAAAATCAGCTGGTGGGCATAGAATTTTTCAGTTACATGAACTAGAGGAGTTGAGGAATGAAGCTTATGAAAATCATAGAATATATAAAGAAAAAACTAAAACTTTTCATGATAAATACATTAGCAGAAAAAAATTTGATGTTGGACAAAAAGTGTGGTTATATGATTCTAGGCTGAAATTATTCCCAGGAAAATTAAAATCAAAATGGAAAGGGCCTTATGTGGTGGAAGAGACATTTGATCATGGGGCTGTAATGATTAAAGATCCTAAAAGTGATCATAACTTTAAGGTAAATGGACAGCGGCTTAAACATTACATAGAACATGAACGCCTTGTAGAAAAAGAAATTTTATTATTAAAAGAAATTCAAGAGTAAGATCAAGGAGTCCAGCTGGAGACATTAAATTCAGCGCTGCATGGGAGGCAACCCATGGTTTTTATTTCATTCTGTTTGATTTTTTTTAAGCTCTGTTTTTCTTAGAATTTTGCAGTACTTGTTTCTGTATTTGTTTTTTTTCGAAGAAGTGCAGGAGGAGGTGTGTAAGATGAAGTGGAAAATTAAAAACGAGGTTGAGGTGATGTCTTTCTGAGCTTTATCATTTATGACAATATTTTTAATGCTTAACTTTGCATATTTGCATGCTTTACTTGAAAATTATATTTTCTGCATATTCTGTTTCGATTTTTTTTTTTTTTTGTGTCATTGAGGACAATGTCATTTTTAAGTCGGGGGGGAAGTATTCATTATTAATTTATGCTGTAGGACGATTAAGAACATGTGTTTGCATTTTATTCAACTTAGAACAGCAACTAAAAAAATAAAAAAAAATCGTCGAATTCGGAAAAACTGCAACATCTATTTTCTGGTTTTCTGTCAGGAACAACAGACTGTTAAAAACAGCAGATGAAAAAACAACCCGAAATTTGAAATTATAGAGACCCTTTTCTCACATTTCAATCCCCTAGACATATATTACTGAAATTCGAAATTACAACTATAAAGAAGATAGTTTTGATTTATTTTTGACAAATTTATTGCTGCTAAAATAGAACTGAAAACAGAAAACAGAACTGTCAAAACTATCTAATTTACAAATTCCTTACATCATATTGCATGCATGAAAAATTAAATCAATTAGATTGATTGATACCAAAAGATACTAGGAAGATTATTATTGAGTCAAAAGAATGATCTAGTAGCATGAAATGTTGGAATACTCCTTGGATACATGATAGATAACATGGATTTGATTTTACAAATTTTCACTTCATGATCTTGATGGATAATATTTACTTGATGTGAAAATTTGATTGATCATTTGAGTTTAATGGAGATTTTTGCACCCTGATCTATAGGACTTGTGAGGAGAAATCACTTATTTCGAAAAAAAAAAAAGAGAGAGCAATGTGAAAAATCTAGAAACGAAGAGTACACATGGAGGGTGTGAGACATCATTCTCATTGTCGAAAATCGTGCATAGAAAAACACTTGCTGAAAAATAAGTGGATAAAGTGAAAGCCCTGAAAATGAAGAGTACACATGGAGGGTGTGAGACATCATTCTTATTGTCAAAATTTGTCTACAGGAAAAGCTACTTATCCACTATATATATAAAAAAAAAAAAAGAAGGAAGAAATATAGTGCAAACTTCAAAAATCAAGTCATAGAAAAAGGGAAATGTAAGATCAATATTATTCTTGGATGAGTATTGATAATTGGAACATCTTGTAAATACATCTATGAGTGAAGAAGTGATAAAGAAGTGAAGTCTAGATTGTTATTCCAAGGAGTGTTTAAACATTTAAGTGCTTGACATCATTCTTAAATACTTGATATAAGAATCCAAAGTGTTTAAAGGTGCATCATTTCTAATTGTATTTCTTTTCTGTATTGAAATATGATGTTTGAGATTTGTAAATTTTTATTTTTGTAATTCCATTGCTAAGGGACTAGCAATGATTTAAGTTGGGGGGTGTGATAAGTCTTCATTATCATGAGTTAATAATTAGTAAATAATATAGTTTTAGCCTTAACTCATGATAAATAGACTTATATTTGTGTTAAAGCATGAAGAGTGGTTTTCAGTTGATTAACGTGAATTTTTGGGTAATTATGTGATTTTATACGATTTTTACAGTCTTAGTTTTGAGATAAATGAAGAACAAGAAATAAAAATAAAAATATTGCAAAATGGGGGGACCCGCCGGGAGACGAGTCGCCACCTCCTGAGAGCGTACCAGATGCGATGAAGAGCCTCCCCTTGCTGCGCGGACCTAAGGATGAAGCTCCCTGACACGCGCCCCACCTCCATCCAGCTCCTCTCCGTCGGGTGACAGCCGCCGGAGAACCGCAAAGTCGCCGTTTTTCCGCTCCGCCGGGTGACAGCCGCCGGAGACGACTCGACGACCCACTTCATTGATCTCTAGACTTCGCGAGAAGATCTAGAGATTGCCCACGTCGTCTTTGTCCAAGGAGAGCCTTTGAGGCCGTGGACACTGCACGACGATCCTCCCGAACGCTCAGGATTCCGTGCATCGCCGACGCATCGCCGTCGCGACGCCGGAACTTTGGTTTCCTACTTTCAATTTAATTTACGCTTTATTTAGTGATACTTTGTGTGATTTTAATTAACCAAACTATACTTCGTTCAATTACGATTCTTCTGGCTTTTACAGATCTTAATTTGATTAATTAAATCGTATGTAATCGCTTACGTAAGAATCGCCGGGCGGAACTCTGTTTCCGCCCGATTCGCGTTCGCCGGGCGCTGACGTCATCCTGTCGTCCGCACCCTTATTTCCTCTTTTTTTTCGTGAATTTTAAATATATTTCCTTTTCATTTCCTAGTATAAAATTCATAGAAAATCGTATTCATTGAGAAAAACTCTGAATAATTACAAAATATTATATTACATCCCTGTGATCGACCTGGGAAATTACCGCTATTTTTGGAACTTTTATTGAATTATAATTGATATATTTATTTATAAATACTTCTAAATATCCGGAAATTCGTATTTTCTAGTTTTATAAATTTTAGATTTGCGTGATTTAATATACAACGACTGAGTCACGTCAGACATCTATATTAGTTGATGGCTCCAGTACACTCTCTAACAAACAAGAATAAAAAAAATAGATTCTAAAGTAAATCTTGAGTTTATTTTGTGATAACATAATGATTAAATTATATTTTCTTAGATCCTATTTTCTCTTATAGAGATTGCATATCTGATCATTGTTGGTTATAATACGTCAAAAGATATTTGAACTATTCTAACATGATAATTTCTATCAAAAACAAAATCTCAGATTCTCAATTGACATCACAATTACATGTTGCTCAACATGTGACATTTTCTTTTCAAGATTATATTTGTTATGTGAAACAAATTGTTAATGAGCTTGTAGTTGGATAACCAGTTAATGATCAAGATTTGATCATGATTATTCTACGAGGTCTTGGACCCAATTATTAAGCCTTCACCACAAGCATAACAACCCATTTATATGTTCTTATGTTAGATGATGTTCTTGAGCATATAACTGCCCATGAAACAATCAATGCCCGATATAATATTACACTTCAAAATTCATAGCAATATATTTTAACTAATTATACACAAATGAACTTATGTTAAGAGCATAATATCAATTTCAATATGCAAGAAATCTTACTTTTACATGAGAAAAAATTAGACTTATCAAACACATAACATGTCAAGCCCTAGAAGAAGAACTTTATGTTGTCAAATATGCCTTCAATTTGGCCATCATATACATGAATGTTGTGAACATTTCAATAAGAATTTCACTATTAGAGCCTCAAACAATCAACAAATACATTTTTCATAACCATATAATGATGATTTCCCTCATGCTTATATCATGACATACAATTCAACACCAATTACATTATTGATGAAAATAATATCATTCTATCTTGATAGCACAACGACTCATAGTGACATGTTTGATCGAAATAACATCATTGATCCAACACTCTATGTTGGACCACATTAACTCTATGTTGGTAACCACACATATTTGTGCATTTAATCTCATAGCATTTGTCAACTTAAAATTTTATTATATTTCTTATGATTAAATAATATATTATATGTGTCTAATATAATTAAAAATTTACTATTGTAAGTAAACTTATTACCAATAATAATATTTATCTTGAATTTCATCCAACATATTGCCTTGTGAAGAATCGGAGAACAAGAAAAACTCTACTCACCAATTAACACAAAGATGATCTTTATCACTTTACAGCATCATTCGATGAACCTTTAGTACTTCTTAACAAATATGCATATGATTTGCCTACTACACATCTTCCTCAATCTACTATTTGTGAGTTATGTTGTCTAAGGCTCACAAATTATCTTTTAAAAATCTAATCATACTTCATCTAAATGATTTGAACTTATTTATTTTGATTTATGGGGACCTTCTCGAGTCTTAACACATTATGTCTTTTCATATTATGTCATATATGTAAATAAGTATAATAAGTATGCATGACTATAGCTCTTAAAATATAAAAGTGATTTGCTACCAACACTTATAAAATTTCAACAATATGTTGAATGAATAATATGAAGATTTTTTTACAATATGACTAGGAAAATAAATATCAATCACTATGTACACAAATAAAATATGTATTGCTCAAGAAAATAGGAGGGGTACATGTCTCCCTATATATATAGAGAGAGGAAGACGAAGAGCCAAGTGAGGAGTCAAATACTAAGGGACATAAGAATGTTATGAAATAGAGGGTGAAGAAGGTGAAGGCCCAAGAGGTGTGGGAAGGCCAAGAGGCCTATAGTGGGCCTTCGTGCTCACACATTATATTGTCATTTTCTTCAACATGGCATTTAACACATGGTAGTCTTGTCCACATACCTCAGAACATAATGTGACAACTTAACAAAATATTGACACTTAATTGAGACATCTACTTAATAATGTGACATGTCATCTAAGTATTAAGATGAAGTTATGTCAACTGTTGCTTTTTTCATTATCAAGTTATATACTCTTATTCTTAAACACAATCTTCTTTTTAAACATCTTTTTATAAAATTACTTGACTATTTTTTTCTTAAGACTTTTGATTGTTTATGTTATACCAACTTACGGCCTTATGAAAAAGATAAATTCAAACAACAATATGAATGTTGTATATTTTTTATATAGAGTTCTTTGAATCATAGATATATGTGTCTTTCTTTAAATATTGAATGTTTTCATGTTTATTGTCATGTTGTATTTGATGGGTCTATTTTTTCATTTACTGAGAGTTTTATCATATTATCTACAACTCAACTTCTATCTAATGATATTTGAGTTCTTTACCACACTCATTTTATCTCCTAACATCACCATTAGTATCACTACTATTCAAACCTTGACAACCAATCATTTCGTTGATCTTCATTCACATATATTTTCTAATTCTGATAATAGTATATCTAATGATCCATCATCTCCATTGATCTTGCCACACATCAATTCTTATAATACTTTCACTTTTTGTTCAACTTAATTTATCTTATGCATCAATATAATATCACTCTTAGATCTTTATAAACACAGTCAACCTATGTTGCTCACTATTCAATTATTTGCACAATATCCACTTCCCTTATACTGTTATTTCATCTCCTAAGCTCACATGTTTTACACAAGCTTCTAAAAGTTCAACTTGATGAACAGCCATGGCTACTAAATTTGATGATCTTCTTAAAAACAAAATTTGAAATCTTATTTTTCGTGCATCACTTATGAATGTTATTAGATGTAAAAAAAGTTTATCTTCAAACTCAAACAAAAATCAGATGGCACAATAGACTACCACAAATCTTGTCTTGTAGCCAAAGATTTTAAACAACAAATTGACATTGACTATCATGAAAATTTTGGTTTAAACTAAACATCACCATCATTTGACTTCTACTAGCTATCTCTACAAGTAAATGATGGTTCATCGACAACTTGATACATCCACTGTATTTTTACATGGTAAGCTTGAAGAAATTATTTACATGGAACAATTTCTTGGATTCAGTCATCCATTTTTCCACATCATGTTCGTCATCTTTAGAAATAATTATATAGTCTTCGTCAAGCTCCTTGTGGTTGGTTGACTTGTCTACCGACTTGGCTTTTAAATATTTTTTTTATATTATATGACTAACACTTTCTTATATTATAAATTATCTTCCCATTTTACTATTTTTATTATGATTTATGTGGATGATATTTTAATAATTAGCTTGGATCAAAGGGGCGTACGTCTATTTCCACACAATGACCAATTTCTCATACATCTAACTTTGCTATAATTAAATTTTCTAATCCATACATATATCCTAATATTGTAGGTGTCCTTCAATATATCACAATCACATGGCTTGATATTACCTATATAATAAATCATGCATGTCAACATCTGCATGATCCCACTATTGACCATTAGAACTCTATGAAACATCTCTTACAATATTTGAAAGTCATCATCACCTATGGCCTCTTATTACAAAGACATTTAATTTTACAACTTATTGATTTTAATGATGTAAATTAGATTGGATCCATTGAGGATTGATGCTCAACTAATGATTATCTCATCTTCATTGACAACAATCTAATCTCCTAAAACTCTAAGAAACAACCCATTGTTTCTAGATCTACCATTGAGGCTGAGTGTAAGGCAATTGTTAATGTTATTGCTGAACTAATTTAGATCTATTCTCTTTTGCAAGAACTTGGCTTCCATCAAAACCCCAATTGAAATTAACTATCATTTTGTTTGAGAACAAGTTGCGGATAAGCCTCTTCAAGTTTCTTTCATATCCAATAAAGATCAATTGGCCGATATCCTCACGACAAGCCTTCCTAAAAGTTGCTTCAATTGATTACGTTACAAGTTTTATGTTATTCCTAACATCAGCTTGAAGGAACGTATAAAGGATAACTCAACACCATAAGACATCTGCTCATTGGCTTTTGAAGAAAGTCATCAACCATATAGCTGTTGTTACATCTCAACAAACTTTTTATTAACAGACTCTGGGTTACAACACTTTCCATAACAATAATAATAACAAGGATCTCCCCTCCAACCCCCCCCACCCCCCCACCCCCCCTCTCTCTCTCTCTTTACGAATCGCAAGGAGTATGTAGTGCTGTGCACCTCGGTTGGGCTGTCCAGGAATATTTATACATAATTTAAACACGAGTTCGAATGAACTTATCATTGAGCTCTTGACAGAGTTTTTTCAGCAATAACTTGCAAGATTACTGCGAGTTTTCTCCTCTGTCTCTCCGCTCCTCCCCGGCTCTCTCTCTCTCTCTCTCTGATCATCTCTCTTTGTCTCCCTCTCCTCCCTCTCTTCACTCTCTCCGGTAATCCTCCGTATCCGTCCACCAGGTCATCGATCACATCATCAAAAAATGTCACCGGTAGCTTCAAAATAGGACGATAATAGCAATGAGACATTGGTTTATGTCGATCACGCGACCTTGCATTGCCAAGAGTAATCTCGTCTACGAAAGCATGAATACTGGGCTATGTTCTCTTCTTCCACCTTACAACAAGAGCGAGAGAATACTCGGTGATATTAGATGATGCTGACGTCTTGCAATGGCCTCGCGCCAGGTGGAGCTGGTTGTTGTTTCACTTCGAGGCTGGAATATGTGGAATATGAGACCCAAATGCCGAAAAATATAGGCTCGGTGAAAGATAACGTCTCCCTCCCCTTCTCTCTGTCTCTCTCTGTCTCTCTCTGTCCTAGTGGAACAAGGTGGATGAAAGATACCTCACCCCCTACCTCCCTCCTAAGACACGGAAGTAGGTCACAATTCATCCCGGGAACCATTGCTTATAAAGGCATTTAGTTCTTTGAAATCCCAGGGCAACTGTTTTTCTCTCTTTTATAAAAATCTGATTTTTACCGGGAATGGTGAGAAGGCCGGGGCTCTTGGAAGTCCCGAGATAAGATCCACTGAGGAGATTTTGTACTCTTTATGCATGCTTAAAGACTGTATGGAAAAGTGGGCCCAGATGGCCCACATGTCCACGTGCTTCTCGTCGCCTTGTCGGTGACTTGTAGACAATCTCAGTTCCCAATGTTCCTGTTCGGTCATTCCACACGGACACCGGTGCCAGATCTCTTGGTGGTGGGCCCGACGCTCTTAGTGGTCCCACTGACCATCGGTTGGCTAGAAGAAACGGGTGTTGAAACTCTCCTTTTGGTGGGCCCAAGAGGCTCTTGGCGGGCCTGTCATCTATAACAGGGAATGTTGTACTCCAGTGTAGTGTGTAGTCGACCGGTTTATTTCCTCTGCCTTATACATTTCTGGGTGCTCTCCCCTCCTCTCTCTCTCCGTCGCTACCGTTGTCTCTCTCTTCCTCTATTGCTCGCTAGCTGCCTGTCTTTCCCACTCAAGCAATAGCGCTGCTTGTACCCTTGTTCTGGTTGCAGCTCGAAGCGGAGATCTGCTTTCCTCCCCCTCCCCACTCTCCCTCTTCCTCTCTCTCTCTCTCTCTCCCTCTCTCTCTCTCTCTCTCCCTCTCTTCTTCCCTCTCCCTCTCTGTCTCCCTCTCCATCCCTCACTCTCTCTCTCTCTCTCTCTCTGAACCGACGACGGCAAAGCCGCTCGAGCTGGGTCACCGGCTCAGGTGTCTACGATCAAGATTACGATTAAGATGACGATGACGAGCATCGTGAGGACGTTAATGATAAAAGATCGAGACCGCCACGCCCATAATCACACGAATCCTAGGGCTCGCACGTGCCGCATGAGGCAATTAATAAGTGAGCATTAAATAAATGCACTCGTGAACTTACCTGCCGACAGAGAGTCTATGAGCAGATTTTTCCAGCTTACGTCACATCAGTGCCGAATGAGTCCCCCTTCCCAAGGAATTTTCCTTGGCTTACCGTATTTATTTATTACCTTTTTCACAGAATATATCTTTTATTTTTTGCTCAGTAGCTGTCCAATCGTGTACACGTGCGTGCCCATATATCTTCAGTAACCGAGGGGAGAGAGAAAGAGAGTAGAGAGAGAGGGAACCTGTACACCCTTTCCTCCCATCTAAAAAGCCGCAGTTATTGTGCCAGAGACCGATCATTAGCAGGCGGAGGAGGTGACTACTCCATCTCCCACCCCCGGCAGGAAGAGAGGGAAATAACTTCGGAGACGGAGATTTTAAGGGCGTTGGTGGGTTCGATATCCGGCGAGATCAGAGCGGTCGGCGAGGAGTCGCATCCGGCGCCGGAGAAGACGGGTGACATCTCGCCGGCCGGCGGGATTCTCCAGCATCCAGTGGTGCAGCCCGCCGACGGGTTGGAGGATTCCGGCGAAGATCACTGCTTAACTTGACTGTGCGTAGGAGCCCTTGAATTTAAGTGTGAGCCATCTTTTTCCATATTTGCCTTTTTGTCCTTAGTCAGCCGTATACAGTGTGATGGATGTCGAAGTCTGACCACCCACCTGGTAAAAATATGATAAGGGAGAGGGAGAAAGAAGGGGGGAGATAGATATATATATATAGATAAATAGATAGATAGATAGATAGATAGATAGATAGATAGATAGATAGATAGATAGAGAGAGAGAGAGATGAACGTGTGAATCATTGTGACAATCATTATACTTCCGAAAACGAAAATTAAATGCCTAACTTTATGGGACTAATTAGAATGTCCCCTACCGCCTTAAAGCTAGACGGCCTAACTAGTAGAGATGCTATCAAAGAACCATATGACTTACGTGAATATTATAAAATGATGTTTAACAGAGAAAGGGAAACCGTGTCATTGAATAGACGGGCCCTACTATGCCAATTGTCAATGATCTTGAACTGGACAAACCTATTAGCTAGCAACAAGACAATAATACAACACGGCCAGTAGCCGAGTTGACATAGAGATGTTGCATCAAGTCTGGGGCACATCCAAGTGGATGGTAGATACCGAATATAGCTGATAAACCTACTCTCGGGATGTGATCGCAACTATACAGGAGGAATTTAAGTGGTTGTTGTACTTGGACTGTTTTGTGATCCTTTAGAGAACCGTAGTGATTAGTCACCTCTGAATTAGTCTGCGACATGAACACTCGTTAGTTCTTCACTAAGTACAAGATGAGAAGAAAAAGGAGGGAGGATATGGGGGATAAAACGAGGAAGATGAGAAAAGGGTATTAGATTTAAAGAAGGAAAATGAATAATCCATTCAATTAGCTGATCGTGTTGGCGTGAATTTTGTATGAAAATGGCCGTAAAAAGAGTAGACTCGCTGTTATAAGTGAGAAATTATTAGTTTTTATGAAGTCAAATATTATTAGGGGCTGCCATCTGGTGAGGCTGGACCCGGGCTTTGAGTAATGCAGGCCCAATTGGTTGTCTTCTTTGGGGCATCGACTTCGATGAGAGGAGAGCTTCCACGTTGGTGACTGGAGATCAGGATTGTGGGGGTGGAAATGAGGTCCAAGTTTGTAGCTTGTCCCTTTCGCAGTCTGGATATGGGGCAGTCAGGCTGAACCATAATGAGGGCTTAATCAATCCCCTTGTCATCTTTCTCTGTGATCCCTTGGTTGAGCCAGGCTAGGGTTAACTCGCCTATTTTACAGTGAGTCGGATCTTTATAGTCTTAGGCAGTACAGAGTAGCTAGTCTTCTCCAAGGATTTTTATAAGGAAATGATGGCTGATAGTGCTGAGGAGGAAGGGTTCTACATATAATTGTCTACGCCTAAGCACAAGATTATATAGATAGATAGATAGATAGATAGAGATAGATAGGATAGAGCGAGCGAGAGAGAGAGAGAGAGAGAGAGGACTGCGGTACGTCACTAGGGGGCTGTAGGCGGACCGGCGGGTATTGAATGGATGGACGAGTTCTCATTTTGCTTCCTGCCGCTCATCCACACACATCTCTCTTCCCCTCTCTCTTCCTCAGTCTACAATAAAATTCCTCTGCGCGACTTTCCCTTTACTCCTTTGTTTCTTTCGATTCTCCCACAAGCATCTATGTCTGTTTTCACTCTCGGCTGTCGTTAATTCTCTTTCTAGGTTTTTTTAGTTGCTGAGATTCTCAAGCTTCATCGGCTGATTCTTCTTCGTCGCCTAGCCCGTTGCACCGATGTTCTTCATGTTCTTCGTTCCCGAAACCTTGAAAGACCTTTCTTTTCCTTAACTCACTTTGCCGATGGGCGGTTTGATCGAGTCGTCCCTAAAGCCGCTTTTGACTGCCTTCCGTCTTCATCGTTTACCTCTCCAGACAAGATCTCTGTAGAGCTCTTTGAAATCATCTCCTGAGAGAAAACCCACGACAATTTCATCAGTCTTCTCCTCTCTCGCTTCGATATTCGGAAGAACTAGGTGTATAGAGCACGGAACAAAGATTCACGGTGGACTCCAGAGGAAGACGGCGCCTTTATGAGCTTCCGATCTGATGCGAGCTTATTTTTCCAGAATATGAGAGACTCACAGATCTGATCTTTATCTCGATCATCTCTTCATTCTTTCCTTTCTTCAAGTGGGTATTTCTCGAAATCCTCCTCTACGCGGAAAGTACGATGACGAAAGGGATGGTAATTCTGCGCCAACCAACGGCTGCTCTAGAGGAGAACAAATCGAACCTCACTTCAGCTTCAGGCGAAGTCAGTGCCTCCTCCAACCAGCGGTCCTTCGCCTCTCCAAACCCTAATCTATCAATCAAGAAGAAGAGGAACCCCCCCGGCAACCCGGGTCAGTCCCAGTGATCTCGTACCACCATCTCTCTCTCTCTCTCTCTCTATTCAATCAGCTCATGAGAATTTCCTATTCTTGCGGTGTTGATTTGCAGACCCAGATGCGGAGGTGATAGCTCTATCGCCCAAGACCCTTCTTGCCACGAACAGATTCGTGTGTGAGATCTGTAACAAAGGGTTCCAGAGGGACCAGAATCTGCAGCTCCACAGGAGGGGGCATAACCTGCCATGGAAGCTGAGGCAGAGGAACAGTAAGGAGGTAAGGAAGAAGGTGTACATCTGCCCGGAGGTAACCTGCGTTCACCACGAGCCCTCGCGGGCTCTCGGTGACCTCACCGGCATCAAGAAGCACTTCTCCAGGAAGCATGGGGAGAAGAAGTGGAAGTGCGACAAGTGCTCCAAGAAGTATGCCGTTCAGTCCGACTGGAAAGCCCACTCCAAGACTTGCGGCACCAGGGAGTACAGATGTGACTGTGGAACACTCTTCTCAAGGCGAGCTCGTTTAGTCCTCCTTCCCTTTCTCTTTCTCTCTGATGACCAGCACTTGCCTGATCGAGAGTAAGACGTGCGAAATCCTAGTGCGAAACGAGATTTTTCTTCCAATATTCTACTCCACTATCTTATATTATTTCATTCTTCTTTCGATCTTTCGATGTGACTGAGGCATCTTCTTATCAAGGCAAGCCTGTCTCAGTCCGTCCTAACAGCACATTTCTCTCTCTCACTCGCTCTCAATGGATTGAGGGAGCATGGGGATTAATTTATTCATATGCTATCCTCTCTTATCTTGTTTTTTTTTCGTTTTTTTGATTTTTTAGAGTGTTGTCCTTGTCCGGCACCGGTTGGGATGGCTCTTTTGTATTCTTTCTTCCCTTTGTTGTTGTATTGACTTGCGTTCTCTGGTTTGTTCTTGCAGGAGGGACAGCTTTATCACTCACAGGGCCTTCTGCGACGTCCTAGCAGAAGAAAGCACGAGAGTCTGCACTGCAGCAAACCCTTTGCCAGACTGCCACCACCCCCTCCTCCTTTCTCCGGCCACAATTCCCCATGACCCGACTTCCTCCTCCCGGGGAAACCCCCAGACCCAGTTCCCCTTCTCCGCCATTGCTATAGACAGTCAAGCTCTGGAAGACTTCTCTTTGAAAAGAGAACAGCAGCATCAGCTCAGTCTAAGACCGGAGGTTCCATCTTGGCTAGCTTACCAGGCCCCACCTGCTCAAGGATCCTTCATCAACTTTGACTTCCTCCCTTCCCTCTTCCCAACGTCGTCTCCTCTCCCTCCTCGCACCTTCCACCCTTCTCTTCACATGTCCGCCACTGCGTTGCTGCAGAAGGCGGCGCAGATGGGCTCGACCATTAGCAGCCGGTCCGATCGGAGCCAGATGGCGGCTCACACGGGCGGCGGCGATTCCACGGCGGTTTTCGGGCTCAGCTCGTCGTCGCATATAAACATGGAGGGATTCCGTCCCGGAAGTCAACCTCCTTCCTCGGTGCAACATATGGTGATGAGTTCCTTCCCTTCGAGCTCCCATCAAGAAGGGTACTCCCTCACGCATGGTAACGGATGGGTGATCGGTTCCCGTGGAGACGTCGACGACGGAGGCGGCGGCGGCGCCTCCTCCTCCGCTGCCGCCGCTGCCGATGGGATGACGAGAGATTTCTTGGGTCTTAGGGCGCTTTCTCACGGAGATATTCTCAGCATGGCGGCGCGCCTTGGGCCTTGCGTGAGCTCCTCCTCCTACGAGCCGCTGCAACACTGCAAGAAACCTTGGACAGGGTAGCTCCTCTTTGCAACACTCCATCGGAGGCAGCTGACTTCCTCGTCACCATGAACTATGGCTCCATCGCCCATAATCTTGAAGACGCCGTTCGTCAACCCTCTGGATCAACAACTAGATTTTTGTTCCAGCTATGAACTCCCGCTGGGATTCCACAATAACCACCATTCCCTTGCACCCTCCTGCTGAAGGTGTATCGAATACCCCTCTTTGCGAGCTGCACCAGTCTTCGAATAACGGGCTCTTTCCCTTGAGAATTGTCCCGCAACTGATAAAATAAAAAAAATGTGATTTCTCTGTTTAGTGGATGGCTCATTCGGCTGTGAATCAGTCACAAAGTCTCAGCCTACTTCAGCGGACGATGGGTTAGGAATGATTTGACGTGATAACATACCCTAACTTTCCTCTCCGTATCTTACTCTACGTAGTTTTGGGAATGAAGAGATGACCTACATTACGACGGACAGAGAAATCCTAGTGGATTATACGCTAAACGATGAGATTTTGATGTGAAGGGGTACAGCTTCGAGAGCGGACAATGATTAGAGCGCTCCTCGCCGGTACAGTGGTGTCCTTCTCCTTCCTCTTCTTCCCTTCCCGCGATATAGGTAGGCCTCATGTTGTTTTACGGACGAGGGGGTGTTTGTTGGCCAGGTGAAGAAGAGAATGGTCAGACGTACAGCGGCTTTCATTAATGGCCACACTGTTTCTAGGGGACGAGGGAGTAAGTGGTCATGCTCGTCACCACCGAAGACGCTTACGGATCACCCTGATCCCATCGGGGTTCCGTCTGGATCCCCGCCATTGAATTCGTCGCCAGGGGCCATCCTCTTTGATGGACAACGGTGTGTTGTAAAGCGTGGCAGAAAAGACCAGGAGCGGAAAACTGTGGTACTCGGAATAGAGAGAGAGAGAAAGAATGGGGGGACAGTAGGTACGGAGGGGGGGGACAGAAAGAGAGAGCGAGAGAGAGAGAGACATCAGCTTTCTTATATTATCTTTCAACTTTTACTTGTCAACGAGCCTTTTGCCAAAGACATCAGCTTTTATGCTTCCTGTGCAGAAAGAGGGGAGGATAGAGTGTAGTGCTCATAGAGTAGATCTGCGTGTGGCGCGAGCTAGAGTATCACATCCCCGAAAGAGAGAGAAAAGTGTAAGTAAGTTATCTCTCTCTCTCTCTCTCTCCCGACGGCGCACCCAAACGACAGATAGATAATAAGGACAACCTTGCGAGTTTCTCTAACTTTCATCCCTCAGCTGAACGCCAACCCAGAGCTGTTCCCTTCTTCAGTCAGTGAAGTTGTCAAAGCCCTCACCAACCGGAAGAGATCCACAGCAGGATTCTTTAAGCAACTGGCCCCAGGGCGGGGATGGAGCCACCCGTTGGGATGGCCTGCCAAGGCTGGCCGTCCCCTGCGAGCGGCTGAGCAACCAGCTCCACGCAGCAGTCTCACATAAATAACTCAACTCTCTCTCTCTCTACGATCTGTCCTACCTGCTCTCGCGGGACTGTGGATTCGTCCATCTTTTCGCCCTGTTACCATGGGAAAAGCTCCCACAGAGCAGGAGGGAGAAGTGTAGCTGATATCGGAATGATGAGGGCCCTTCGGCCATGGAACTCTCCCCGATCTGACGTCACGTCACCTCTGATAAGATAGCACAGCGGGGATTCTTTCGTCTGCCGGAGGAAACCCTGATTCCATCCGAGAGAGAGAGAGAGAAAGGGGACAATTATGTGCAACCGTCTTGCTCACCTGGCTCCTGTTTGCCCATCTCTCACTTGAACCGCCGGTAGGACCCGGGGGCCATAACCTTCCTACATACCATACTCACGACAAGAACAACATATAGGAATAGGATCAAACCCTTTCTCATCGGAACAGCGATGACTTCAGACACATCTTTACATGCGGTTTTTCAGATACGGGTTAACCAAGATCTTGTCTTTCACTGTCCTCCATTGCCCGGTGGACTTCCTCTCTCTCTCTCTCCCCCCATGACCGCACCGAAAGAAAGCAAGCTCGCCCATCATTCATGGCGAAGTTCCCTCAGCTTCACCATGTAGAAGCACGTGGACGAGGGCGCGGTGGTTGGGGTGGAGAAAGAGGGTGGGGGTTCCTGCGACCCCACTACTGTTCCCCACCAGCCATGAATGAATGAATGCTGCTCTCCCACTGTCACTGCGCAGAATAAACGGGAAGCTTGAAGGCTTGCTTTAACGAACGGGACCATCTGATTGATCAGGAATATCAGCCCCCTCACCCCACCCCCCCCTTTCTCTCTCTCTCTCTCTCTCTCTCTATCTCTATCTCTATCTCTAGGGGGTTGTCGAAGCATGTGCGAGACTGAAGGGGACGTCCTCAGAAATTTGCCCAAAAGGTAAGCAAATACGAAGCTCTAGAATTTCACTTAAATGATCCATAACCAAGAAGATGGGCGATGATGACATTCTCATTCCTCGCAGGGGAGGGAGGGTTACAAAAGCATATACAGCGGCATGTAGGGACCGAAAACTATTGGAATCCTGTGGGGTATGAGCTACAACAGTTTCGCCATTATAATACGCACATCCATGGAAGACACATAAACAAACAGTGCTCGAGAATCGGATCATCTACCGCGAAATGGCAATAAATGAAGCAGACCCGGCTGATCTTAAATACCTCATTCAATGTGGAAGCTATTCTAGTGGCATCCCGGAGCAGAACCCGCTGTCCCTCCTCCTGGAATTGATCAGTGCTCCCTCTATCATGGCCACAGATTTCCATGGCCGGGGTGGGGAAAGGGGGGAGGGGAGGCCCGTACGCCCAGTGGGCCTCTCACAGAAGAGAGAGAAAGGAGGAGGGAGGGTTGCTGCCACCGACAGGGTTCTTGGGGAAGGCTGACTGGTGAATCTGCGATCAAAAGGGGTTACTGGGCTTCTCAGGCAAAGGAGAGTACATCTGAGTCTGAAGTCTCTTGAAGAGGGATGAGGAGGAGCTTCTGAGGCTTCCTCTGCTGAGACAAGCTCTCAACAGCGAGAGAGAGAGAGAGAGAGAGAGAGAGAGAGAGAGAGATGTGTTCGAGAAAATGATGAAAGGAAGCATGCGTGGTGGAAGAAAGGGGGGGGGGGTGCTTGGGGACGGATAAATACTGGGCTTATGTCTTGAGCGGCGCCTTCTTCTCTCTGTCAGATATCCGAGAGGGGGCATTGGAATGAGACTTGAAGCGGCCTCTCCCCCCTTCTTCCTTTTCCTGCAGCAAAGCCAAAAAGAATTGGGATTACAACCTCCACCATGGTGAGATCAAGTACCCACCCACTCCCCCAAACCCATATGGGCCGGGCTGAATCAGCTCATATCAGATGGCACAGAGGGGTTAGACTAGGCTAGGCTCCTGATATTTTCAGCAGCTGGATCAGAGTGGGTGGGGGGGGCTGAGACTTTGGTTTCCGTGTTTAGTAATGAAACTTTGGGGCTAAGTGGAACCAGGGTTCACACACCTTCTTCTTTACTATCTGGACGACGTCCTCATCGTTGAGAGCATGGGAGAGCCCACAGCGCTGGGGGTAGTGCTTTGCGCTGGTTCCCCATGCCAGAACATACTTCACGTCCTTCAACAGGCTCCTGTGTATGTGATTACAGAAGTCCTCAACTGTGCATCCTCCTCTGTCCTGCAGTTACATACCAAAGGGTATTTATTATTCATCGGCCAAATAATAGGAGCAGTGTCAAGATCGGTGTAAAGAAGAAGCACAACAACAGGATGTATATATATCTCACAGTCGAAAGAACCACAGGATCTGAGAAATCGGGTTGTTGGCCCTGCGGCTTTGTGTAGACTCTAACAAGGCCCATCTCCTCCCACATCTTTGACAGAAGTCTGTCCAAGTTAAGCTGCATCAAGGCATCAATGAACCAGTTCAATCCTCTACAGTGCCCAGAGAGAGAAAGGAGGAAATGAGTGCTTTGTTTCATTGTTTTCAGTGTAAGCAGAAGGTGGGTAATAGATGAGACTTGTTCTGAATGATGAGTGACGAAACCTGCCTTCAAATTGCAGCTGATAACAACTGAATTTGGTTGCCGAGCTAGTCTGTCCACATCATCGATACCGATGACATCAATCTTATTATAGACATAAATGCACTTCATGTATTTGCGGTTCCCCTCGATGACATCAATAAGATCATCAACAGTAGCATCTTCTCTAAATAGTACCTGCAATGAAACAAAATATATGAAGAAAAAAAATACTAGAATAGGAATGGACGATCTATATATATATAATATCCATATCAAATAAAGTAAGCATCTGTCCTTGAATGAAAGTTATCTACTTCTGTTCGATGTACAGGAAATAAAAAAAAGGAAAAGTCTATGCATAGCTGTTTAGGCCGAGAATGGTCTATGCATTACATCGACAGAAAATCCAGAGAGAAGGATCAAGACACAGTAAAGCTTCTGCTAGCAACTTATAAAATTATGGTGAACATAAAAATTCCAAAAATTCCAATGAAGATACCTCTGCATTGTGTATCTTGTATTCATGTAGAATTTGATAGCAAAGCTTCTCATCAACATGGGTCAATGTAAGGGTACTGTTGAAGGAAATACCCCCCGTCTTTTTCTTCTTGAAATATATCTGAAAGAATCATCGGATGAAGGTGTTAACAGCTCCGAGTTTCCCCTTCCCATGAGTGGAGATTCACTTCAACGATCAACGATCAACCATCAACCATCACGACATACAACAGCATTTTTACAGCAGAAGAAATAAAATAATATTTGTGCAGTATAACTAAGCCATTGACAATGAAATTGAAATCAACACATATTTATTTTATCATGATCACCGCTGCTTCCATGATTGGAACATTGTCCACATGTCGATTTTTCAGCAACAAGAAAGTTCTCCAGTTCAATTAAACGTAATTACAGGAGTGGTGTTCGAATAACTTTTCTTCTTTTCTCATCTTCTAGGGGAACTGAATATCAACACAGAGCAGCAGTGCCACGTGAACAGTAGAACTTTCAGATTTTCAAATGAAATCAAGTCACCAAACACCATGGGTGGTCCACATAGCGGATTGTAAAATCAGGGAGTTTTAAGGGAAAAAAATAGAGACTATTTTCAACCTGGACACAAGGTAACGGATGAAGTTCTATGATCAAAACAATTCTTTACTAAGATCCCTCCTGAATTATGTCGACTATAAGCTATAAGACAAAATGTGACCAACGAAATGGCTCGATTATATCGAATCTTGACATGAGGAAGGGAGCATAAAAAACTAGCCTAACATACAAGCATGGAAACAAGTAATGAAACTTACTTGAGGAGGCCTCTTGTTAAGCCGAAGACCAACGGCTTCTAGCTCCTTTGTTAATATTTGACGATGACCCTCACTCTGATATTATCACATGATGGTGCACCATACTCATGTCAGATAAAATAATAGTAGAAATAAACAAAGAAAAAGTAGACAGAATTTTGAAAAGTTGGTTCCACAAAAGAAAATGGAAGTACATTGCTTTGAAGAGAAGTTTCTGCAGAGAATGTATCTCGTTGCAATTCATATTGATGATAATAGCATCGAATATGAAATAAAATAAAAAACATGAAGCAATAATATCTGACGGTGAGTCTTATGTAAATTCAAGAAAAGGACATTCCTCTCATATTGACAGAAAATATAACCAAAAACTTGAGTATATTGACATAAAATATATCCAAGAAACCTTAATTGAATAACATACCTTTGAGGCATCAAGAACCATTAGCACGATGTCTGAAGATTTGGCTACAGCAATAACCTAAGAGCAATATATAACCGCAGTCATTACGAGTTTTTCAAGTAACAACAACTTCAAAACTAATCATAAACAGCAAAGAATGATGAGATATAGAAGGTTAGCTACCTGCCTACCACGTCCCTTGCCCTCTGAAGCCCCCTCAATGATTCCGGGAAGATCGAGAAGCTGAATTTTAGTATCATTGTATTGAATGATACCAGGGATGCATGTGAGCGTGGTAAACTCGTATGATGCAGCTTCAGAATGTGTTCCCGTTAACATTGTTAAAAGTGTTGATTTTCCCACGCTATCATCAATTAAAAAAAGTCAATCATTCATCATGGTACAGTGCAGTTCAAATTTCATAATTCGTAGCATAGTTCAAAGCTTGGAAACCGCGCTTAATGACTGGCCCCAAACATCAAAAGTAATGGTAGCTTAAAAGCGGTAGGAAGAGAAACGGAAAGATTAACGCTTCATATATTATTCAGTAAAGAAGAATAAAAGAGGATGACTGGCGTCTGCAACTTTCAAGTCAACATTAATCTTCTACACTAAGGTACACAATGGTTTATGAGGTTGAAAACAATCTCCGATGCATACAGATGGTTAGGACATTTGACAATCAAAAGTTCCTGAATTATCTTCTAGATGAGACACGTGCCTTCAACACCAGAATACTAAAGACAGCAATTTTGTTGAATCTGGAGAATTTGGTCCAATGGAGTAGAACAATAAAGAAAGAGCAGTTTTGTTGACAATGGTGTTTCATCTGCCAATTAGACGTTACTGATTCACGAGAGCAAACTCTGCCCATTTGATATACTATGCCAACGTATCTCCTTTTTGTTTCTTTTTTCTTCCTTGTTCAAGTTCGCCCATTTGGCAATATTGATCATTACCATTCGGGGTATAATCTATATGAAATCTCTAAAAAGCCAAAGCAGATAAGTTTGCACACATTTAATGAACTGGAGTCATACGACTTAAGGAAATAAAGAAATGAAATTTTCGCAAAAAGGAAATATCCAACTCCGACAAAGAAGTAAAGTAAATCCTGGATGTACTGATCCTAAAATTTGTCTTCAAGATGTAACCTCCAAGATGCCCATCTATTAAGACATAATACCTGCAACAGGTTGAGTCATGGGCTAAAACTATGGTTTGTGGGTTTAACGTAAACTTCAAGGCGTGAAGGTTCTTTTGAAAAGCCTTTTTCCCTCATAGGTGTGTATTTAGTGTGAATTCATGTTTTGTAACCCTGGGGTAACAAACTCTGGATAAGATATTTCGATTATTATGTTTCTTGCTAACGTAAATGAAGTTTTCTTTACCACCATGATCGTTGTTAAAGTCTTCCCCACAAAATCCCATGGCTTCTCAATAAAAAGCTGAGAATCTTGAAAACTCTAATTTTATTACACCATGAGCAGACAATATCTGAAAAACAACATACTACTCCAAAAGCATTCAAAAATCATAACCAAAATAGATGGGGGCATAATATGTGCATAAATACTACATAGATTCTGTCATAATACTACATTCGTAATTATAAAAAAGAAGTAAAAAGAACTCTCTAAACGGGAAAAAAATGTGCAAAGATACCAAAATTTCCTTATTCATATGGCCTAAACAAGACACGTCCTCCATTGTTGTCCACCAATCAGGAAAACTATTTCGCCATAAAGGTAGGGAGAGAAAATCTTTGGAGCATTATCAAAGGCAAGACAAGGCAAACCTGGGAAATCCGATCAGCGCAACACGACCATGACCAAATTTTGTAACTTCGAAGCCATCCCCAGCTCCACTGGATCCCTAATTGACCGATTTTTTGTTAGTAAACAAGAATGCATGAAAAAAATTAAAATTAACAACCCCTCGATAAGAAACTTGTAGAACATAAAGTTATTATGATGAAAATGATATTGATACCAGTGTGGCAATTGCCACAACCAATCCATGAAAGCACAAGCAACGGAAAAGTCCATAAGATCCAATGAAATGATAAAAAGATCATGACAAAAAATATTAAGAGCATGGTCGTCCATAAAGCGTAAAAAAAATTCCTGAATGAGCATCCATGCATAAAAATCAACAAATGCTCCTAACTAGAAATTTTCTTTCATCATTGTCATTTCAGTGAATTGTCATCTGACGTTTCACAGCGACAGACCATAGTATATATTTTAGGATATTCGATGTGGGTCCATGAATAACTAACACACCATAAGATAAATTCATGGCAGCTACACCTTGCTCCCAAAAGTGCCACTGGGGAATGAAACTCATTAGGTCAATCCAGCTCTCATCGTAAATTTACTTCCTAGTGGACTGGAAAAAGGAAATGATTTTTCAGGAAGACAATTGTAAGACGGAGGATTATTCATACCACAAACATTATTTTTTTTTTGGGAAAATGATGCAGAGCAGTCAGACAATCAACAGCAATGCAAGAGAATAAATGGTGCTTCGGTAAGGAGGACATAATTGCAAACTTGCAATATAAATATAGGCTTTTACTTTAAAAAAGGACATGTAATGTTAATGAGCATGTTGATGCAGATACTGTAGATCTACGGTTGAATACTGAGATGCGGGACATCAGGCCTACTGTTAAGAGATGGCATCCCTATAGCCACCATATCAGATTTTCATTTTCATGTTCCTCATAAGCACTTAATACATGAATATTCATCATTCTGCATGCGTAGTTGATAACTTGTTTCAGATCTTCTCCAGCCAAGGAGAAAGGACATGATATTCATACCTTTGGAGGTTCTAGTAACTGTGTTCTCAACTTTGCCAGTTTTGCCTTCAGTTGCCCAAGATGATACTCTACAGATTGAATGAAAGCAGGATTTTTTCAATTCACAACAAGATGAAATCCATTCACAACAATTTTTTTTGTAAAGCTGAAAATTTAGGATGGGATTGTAATATACTCAAATGACAAGGCTCACCATCTGGACCAGGATCTATTTCCTCCTGATAAATAAACAATCTAAAAAGAAACCAATGAAAGCAGGTGCTTGACAACGCAAGTATATACAGAAACGTTATGATTTAAAAGGAAGGGGTGGGTTAAACTTGCAGCGAAGATCACCAAATCTCGGGTCAATTCCAGAAGCCTATGATTCAAGTGATCATGATGGCTCCAGAATCACACATATTACTTGAACAGATCAAACAATAGTGCTAAGTGCATCCCCAATTTTGACTGTTGATAGCAAGTATTACTGGTAAAAAAATTGGCCATTTGAGAAAATCTCTTTTTGTGGACATTCAAAGCTGAAAACGTTTCCTAAATGGTAATTTTTGGATACGCCCAACCCATCAAATTATTAGAGTTCCCTTTCTCCTTCAAAAATATACAGAACGAACATAGTCCAGAAATATGATTCCGAGTAGGATGGATCAAAGACCAACTTTCTTTCTGCCATGATAAATATCTAATACAACCCTATCAATAGTTAAAAAAAAAAAAGGGGCTGCAATTTTTTGGAACAAAAAAACTAATATGTTAAATTGAAGCCATTAGAAGCAATTTTTTGGAATGGGGATATCACAGACACAAAAGGACTGCATCTGTTACATTGGATGGTGTTTGAAGAACAAAATAGAAATAACGTGTATGTTTAGAATTAGCACATCGGATAAGGCTCAACTTTCTGGATGATGGTGGCCAGCTGGGATGGATAGTTCTTTGGATGCCTTGGGAATGGATTGACGGTCCCGCATTAATTCTTATTAAAATCGTCTCTCAATTGAAGAAATAATCTTTAAGCAGCTGAATCTAAATGCCGTCTCATTCTGTAGATTCTCAAAAGGGGCAATCAAAGAGGACCTAAAATTTAGGACATATGGTTCCAAAGGTAGCCTTCCATTAATAATTTTACAAGCCCGAACATGTATTTTAAACTAGTGATGGTAGGCAATTCCATTTCGGAAAGAGCTTTACCCCTATTTTGGAAGAATTTCTAACAGAAAACAACTTCCTTCCAAAATCGAAATTTTCTAATGGAAAATGACGGATTAGGACTCCCTACATTGGCGGAATTCGAATTTTTAGCCTAATATTGAGAATCACACTATTCAGGCGTTTTGGAAGGTTGTTTTTAGCACAATTCAGATTCAACGAGCCAAGATGCCCGAAGTTCAAAGACTTTGTGCGCATGGAATCATCAATGCCCCTGGGACCCAAATTTATCAAGAAGGAAATGTTTCCACAGACTATGCCACCAGGTAACAGTTTGGAAAAGTGCAAAGCTGGGCATTCAGTGTGATTATGGAGGAACTGGAATACTCGCCCCAAAAAGAACTTCCTAGGTACACAATTAAAGGGGAGCAGTGGGTGCTGTGCTTACACACTAGGCTACCCTTCTTCAATAGTAAGAGATTTTAGCAAACTTTCAAATATTCTCAAACTAAGTAAAACCTTTCGTGGAGTTTTCATCTATTTTATGATCATTCTGTATTTTACTGCTTATACTGTTCTTCATATCGTCATAAAAAAATTGTTGAAGAAGGGAGTAAGAAATACCTGTAGCCTTATTCTTCTGAGTCCGTGCCATCTCGGCTTCAATTTCTTTTATTCTCTCTAAGATACCCATTGTATCGACTAAAAAATAAACTACAAGCAGATAGGAGGGACGATAATCAACTTTATTCGCCTGTCATCAGAGGAAAGGAAAGGTATCAACAATTGATTGTCCCCAAGCATTTAGGTAGGCCCTAGATAAAAGGATTCAGATCCAGATATAAAAAGACATGCAAGGAATTATATGTAATTGGAAACAAAATTAATGGTGACTCTATGATTTCCTGTTATTTACATCATCAAAAAACTGGACATAAAAGGACGACTTATGCAGTGTGAGAAAGATCCACCCCGAAAACGGAACCACAGAAAAACAAAGATACAACTGTGATTTTTCCGCAGAGTGAAATAAACTGCTCAGATTGTCCTGCTGAGACAGACCACAACAAAAATTACCTTGAGAATCCATAGACCCTCCGGTTAACGATAAAAGATAACGAGGACAGAGAAAAAAAAACGTCCGTTAATTCTTAAAGAGCGTTCGAGCTTCAACAAAAGAAAGAATCTGGCGCCGTGATGGTGGCGCGCCGCCTCATCACGGCGGCAAAAGCCCCTCCGCGGCACCCGAAAAGACAGCAGCTAAACCTTAGAAAGACAACAGCCAGAGTCCCTCACCGGCGGTACTTCCAGGAAAACGATAGGCCGACAAGACGATGAAAACCTCTTCGAGATGAGACTGGGAGCAGCGGCGCTCCTCCCACCTGCGCGCGAGATCAGTAGAACAGGAAGAAAATCGCCGCTGCTCACCACTTGAGCCGAAGACGGATCAAGTCGGCCCGCCAGTTCTTAACAGGCCCGTTTCAACGTATATCCAATTCGGATCTTAAATGGGGCCTAATGGGCCTATACAGTATTGGCCAAATTTATGGGCTAGTAATTTGGACCGGTCCGAAGAAAACACTATTGGGCTGATCTCCCTAGGCATTACCAGTCAACGGGAAACCGGGCCGGATCAGGAAATTGGATCAAGTCGGGCCGCCAGTTCAAAACAGGCCGGTTTCAAGACAGGTTTCGAATGTTTAAATGGGCCTGTACATTATCGGGCAAATTAATAATGGGCTTTATGGGGCGAGCTCCACGGGCATCAGACAGTCAACGGGAAACTGGGGGCGGATCGGGTAACCGCCTCGAGCATCCGGTTCACACGGATAAGAGAAAACTGGGATCACTCCCTCGTCCTGCAGGGTATGACGGAGGGTGACCCGAACGATCGCCGGCTTCCACTTACCTCGTCTCCCCCCCTCCCCCCCCCTCTTCCCCCCCTTCACTTCCTGAAACCCTAGAACAGAAGGGTCTTTCTTTCTGGTGTGGGTGGGCCGTTGCTACTACTCGTGAGGTCTATAACATTTGCTGCTGTGCAGGTTCTGGTGGGTAGGGAGATAGAATCAATGGACGCCGTGGAGGAGCGAGATGCGGCAGGCGAGGAGGAAGAGTACGAGTACGAGGAGGTAGAAGAGGAGGTGGAAGAGGAGGTGGAAGAAGAGGTGGAGGAGGGGGAGGAGGGTGTTGGAGGAGGAGGAGGAGGAGGAGGAGGGTTTCCAGATCAGGGGGTAGATAAGGTAGATAGTGCAGACCCGGAGATGAAGCAATCTGTTACCGGTTCATCATCAGAAGGGTTAGTAGTTCAGGTCATAGGGTGCTATGTAGGCTTATTGTAGTTTTTTCCGATATTTATGCGTGCTGTTTTAGATATTCCGACCTTGCTGTAGATTCGGGCTTAGTTTTTGGTTCAGTTTAATATTTTGGCCCTTACCCGGATGGCAAGGGATAGGCGGGGACGAAACATGGTAATCTGGTGTTTTCTTGTTTCTTAGAAAAATCTTCGTTGGAGGCGTTGGCTGGGAGACCACCGAAGGTAGCGTAAACCATCGATCCCACATTGCGACTTATCTTTGTTGCATTTATTATCATACGCTTCGGAATCTTTTACATATGGCGCTCTTTATCTCTCTCCATGAATCTTCGTTTCATATATATATATATATATATATATATATATATATATATATATATTTCCGAGGCAGAGAGAGGTTTAGGCCATTTTTGATGGCTAAACTCCTGGAGCTTCATCTGTTCAAGAAGGTAGTCCAGTCTGGGAAAACAGGGAATAACCAATGTGTTGAGAATCATGAATCTGAGGGACCTGTTCTACAGGTCTGGTAAATCAGTCCCGAAGAACAGTAAGCAAAGCAGATGCCCATTACGGAAACACTTCATTAACTGGTATCTGACGATGACCTTGATGAGGTCTGCAGGATAGCAAGATCTTTGTGCACAAACTACTTGATGGTTTGGAGAGGAGATGGTGATAGAACTGTATCTGTAAACTCCTCTGGTGTCAATTTCACCATGGCAAAACCGGGATGAGAAGGAACATATCCTTTTCTTCATAGTCGCCGAGATTGAGACGCTGCCACCATTTTGGCAAGACTTTGATACTTTAACCGTCAGAGAACTTGATTTAAACTCGGAAATAGATTTCCAGAATATGCTGATTATTCCACACCACATGAACAAATGGCCAGAAGCTCAGATTATGACCTACTTAGAATATAAAGGTCTATGTATTTTGGGACTAAACATCCCATTCATTAAGATCGTGCCATGTGGGATCTTTGATTGCTTAATCTTTCCTCCTGATTGGGCAGCTATCATTCTTTTTTCCACAAAAGATTAAGGGGCATTTTATCCGTTGGCTCCCTTTTCCAAAATCCAAATCTTTGATGCTACCTTCCAGCGTTGGGTTAAACAGATCTTTCTGAAACATTATTATCAAATTTACATGAACTTTTAAGTCACTTGGGCTCTAGACCTCAACAAGTGATCATGCATATATTTTAAGCTATGTGAATATCAGGTCACATGGTCTATAACTTTCATGGTGCTGTTAGACCGATGTTTTAGTTGCTCGGCGAAAAATCATGAAAACTGAGTTAGGATTGTTCATTCGAAATCAGTTCCATGGTATTTTGAGTCATGTTCGGACAGCCAGTCAGGAGGGATTTAAATTGATCAGTGAAATTGGCAGTTTGAATTAGATGAGCTGAGTTTAGCAACATACTGTGTACAGATTTTATCATTTCAACTATAGAACTTTGAGATTAGATTTTTGACAGTAGATTGTATCTTAATTAAAACACAAAGTTGGCCCTGATTTCTGTTCGTCCCCTGGTTTCTGCTCATCTTCATCTTCATCTTCAGAGGCTCGGAAGCAATGATTTCTCAGCTGAGAAATCAGCTGAGATGGATCAAAACTGATTGATTTCTCATTATCTCATATTTAGGCATTTATATTTTATTTCAAGGGTACTTTAGGGAATCCTTTTTTGGTGTTGAATCTGGATCCATAGTTGTGACTCGAATAACACTGGTCTTGTAGGTTTTGGCGAGAAAAAGTATTCCTCTCAGGCCTGTGTCATCTGTTATTTTCTCTCTCTTTCTCTCCATCCCTCTGTGGTCTGTATCATAGTAGTAAATCCTCCATGCCACCATTTACCCCGTTATAATTGTGAAAGTTGCAATTTTTCTGAAAATTTATGAACGCTATTTTTTTTAAATTTAATATCTGTGACCATGGATAATTGAGGATATGATCTAATACTTCTGAACTGATCGTTTCAACTCTCCTTCAAGCTTTGGCATTTTTCCTTATGTTTTATGTGCTTCACTGTAACATGTAGACTAAATTTTGTGTAGTTTGTTCCCAATTAAGCGATGGGCATTTGTTCATGATATTATGAAACTTGCTGAAGCCTCTAGCTTTCTGGTTTGCTCATAAGTCAACTCTTTGGGGTTACTATTAAAAAACAATTTACCCCTCTCAGTTTTCTTTCTTTTCTTTTTTGGTCAGCAATGGATTTTTCCTCCATGGAAGAATTCCATGTTTCCCATACTATAACAACTCGGGCTCTCTTACAATCTGTTGGTTGTGTCTGCTCTGTTACAGACACCTTTACCAAGCATTTCATCAAGTACGGGGAGATCATTGACTCAGTTATCATGAAGCACAAGGGCACTGGAAGGCCTCGGGGATTCGGATTCATAACTTTCGCCGACCCAGCTGCCATTGATAATGTTCTGAGCGATGAGCACGTCATCGACGGAAGAACAGTATGCCAGCTTTGACTTTTTGTTTTTTTTTTGGCATTGATCAGTTCTCATGTCTGGGTCCTCTCTAATTATCAATTATTCTGCAGGTGGAAGTCAAAAGGACCGTGCCCAGGGAGAGCATGCCGCCCAAAGGTGGCTTCAAGACAAAGAAGATCTTTGTCGGCGGGTTGCCGACCTCTCTAACTGAAGGTAGATAGAGAGAACCGAGCTCCTTCCAGTGCTTCTCCGCTGCAGGATCTGATGGGTTGACTTCTGGGGAACATCTGCAGATGAGTTCAAGGAGTACTTCAGTTCCTATGGCACAGTGGTCGAGCACCAGATAATGCTAGATCACACGACCCGGCGCTCCCGTGGCTTCGGCTTCGTCACCTTCGAGGACGAGGGCTCTGTTGAGGAAGTCATCTCCCTGGGCAAGATGCACACCCTCGGTGGCAAGCAGGTCAGTCAGAGGGAAGTCATCTCCCTGAAGTAGTTGCTATCTGAGATCTTCAAAGAACCTATGATCATCATCATTGGAATCTCAGGTGGAGATCAAGAAGGCTGAGCCAAAGAGAGCAGACAGGGACAGCGGAATGAACAGCAGAGCTGGCCACGGCCACGGTCCGGGGAATGCCCACCGGGGCTTCAGCAGCGGCGGCAGTGGTGGGGGCTTCGCCCGCCACAGCTATGGCAGCCGGGTTGCTGCTCCTGCCGGAGGCTATGGTGGAGGTTATGGCTACGGAGGAGGATTTGGATATAACATGATGGGGTATGGATATGGTGGCGGCATGTACGGCGGTGGTGGTGGCGGCGCATATGGCGGTGCAGACGGTGGCGATGTGTATGGCAGCCCAAGCGGCTACGGCGGCGGTGTCTATGGCGGCGGCAGTGGCGGCGGCGGGGCCTACGGCAGTGGGTATGGCGGTGCAAGATATGGCGGCCGCTACCATCCTTATGGAAGGTGAGGATGGGTACAAGAATGGGGAAGGAAGAAGATGAGGATTATGCAGACGGAGTTGTTCTTCAGAGGGCAGAATTATGCTGAAAATTAATATTTTTTCCCTCCCCAATGTGAACCATTTAATGGCTCTCCAGAAGATTTTATCATATATTTGGTAAACTGCCGTCTTAATTTAGATACTACTTTTGGGAAGTTTGACTTTCTTCAATGGGCTGGGCCTAGACTCCGGCCCGGCCCGATTTAGTGGAATAGGCCCGGCCCATTGGACTAAATATGAGTTTTTTGAAGTTTGCCCGTGTACGTGTTTTATTTTTGAGGGGTGTTTGTGCAAAATGCCTTCATTTTTTTTTTCCTTCCTTCTCCCTCCGTCATTGCCTTGCTTCTCTGTACTCCCTTGCAACTGGGGAGTTCTTCTTCCCGTTCGTCTCCCTGGCCCCCTTCGCCTTCTAATGACTGCTCCGAAGATCCTCGTATGTGGTGATGTACTCGGCCGTCTCAAGCAGCTCTTCAAGCGAGTTCAGTCGGTGCGGCACCGGTTGCCTTGTGGCCTTTTCTCCGGACGGATAGCGTATCTAGGGTTGGTCTTCTTTTCCGCCGTCGGCACCTGGTTGTGATTCCTCGTCTCTTGCAGGTCAATGCCTCGAACGGGCCGTTTGATGTCCTACTCTGCGTTGGGCAGTTCTTCCCGAACTCGCCCGACGGCCTCGAGGAGTTGTCTGACTACCTGGAAGGTCGGGCTCCGATACCCATCCCCACCTACTTCACTGGTGACTACGGCGTCGGATCGGCCAAGTTCCTCTCGGCCACCTCGCAACAGCATTCAGATAGGGGGTTCAAGACCGACGGCCTCAAGGTTTGCGACAACCTTTACTGGCTTAGAGGCAGTGGCGTGTTCCATTTGAAGGGTACCACTGATTGTCCTAACTACACCAGTCTCGTGCTATTCATTTGAAGAGTATTCTGTCTTTTTCTTGACTCCCCATTCAACGTCATCCCTTGCAGATTTGTATATAGCCTACCTATCAGGGAGATCTCAGTCGCAGAGCCTGGGTTTCGGGCTATACAGTGATGACGACATCGGCGCACTGCGAATGCTGGCTGAGGATGAACAAATTGTTGACATTTTCCTAACATATCCTTTGGCCTGTTTCTTTGCTGCCTCTGCTTCAATGGTTGGGTCGTATGCTGTTGTTATATTCACTCTTCCCTTTGCTATGCCCTTGATCTACGAACACTAATGAATGGCCCAGAGGAATTACAAATAAAGCTGACACATCCACTGCACCACAAGGAGTCTCTGATCCTGCATGCTGTGATCCCGCCATATCAGAGCTGGCTGCAGAGATCAAACCCCGGTGGGTGCATGAACGTTGATTGTGGGTGTTCATCAAGCTCTGTTTTAGTTTCTCACAACGAGAGTCTGATTTACTATTCATGTGAAAACTAGTCTACAGGTGTGGCCGTGTCATTCGTAGCAATCATCCCATTTCTGTAGCTTAAATCTCTGGCATAAAATCTGTGGTTCTTCCTAAAATTGGTGTTTCCACGGCTTGTGTGCTGGGATTTGGACCCAGCTTCAAGTGCTTACTGTCATTTTTCTGACCAAAAATTTTAATGTTTTATTTTGTGGTCAGATATCACTTTGCGGGCACTAAGTCTATATTTTATGCTCGCGAACCGTATCTAAATGACAAGGGCATGCATGTTACTCGCTTTGTGGGGCTTTCTGCTGTTGGGAACAAGGACAAACAGGTGTTATTTTCTTTGTGGCACAGCTTGATTTTTTCACTTGAAGGAAGCCGCATTTTTTTTCTTTGGAACCCTACACTTCTTTCTGCTATGCCTTCCATTCTATTTGAACATTTCATTTATTGGTGTATTTTATTTATTCACATTGGGTGGTTTTTTTTTACAATGTTATTTTTATTCTTTAAAGTTTCAGATACAGTTTTGAGGTAAGATCTGAGCCTTAGCCATCAATCAGTTCAAATTGGTGGGTGACGATGGTGATGATCTGAGAGAATTATGGAACGCAAATATTCAAGTCTTTTTAGATGCTCAACGAAATGAGGGATACTGCTATCCAAAAAGCAAATATTCAGGAAATTTAGCAGATGAATAAATCACAGTGGATGAATAAATTTATCCATTATTCAGTAATCATGAAACCATAGTTGTGATTTGTAAAAAATTCTGTTCATTGGGTAAAATCAAGGAAAGGTAGTGATGGTGCATCCTCAGGGCGGGTAAAAGATAATATCATCTTAAAAGGAATAGAAAGGAAAGTCTGCATCTATAACTTGTCAAAAATCAGAGAGAAGTTCATCAAGTTTTGATCTTGTGTATTCGTCAAGGAACTATCTTAAAATTTATTCACCATTGTCACTTTATGTAGGATTTGATTTGGCACCAGGCATTCAATAACTGATGGATGTTGCGTGTTCTTCCCAGAAATTCCTTCATGCAATTTCTCCAACACCAGCAAAAAGCATGTCGCCAGCTGATCTTCGTGCAAAGCCAATGGGTACTACATTGTCGCCGTACACAATTTCAGAAGGCAATGTTCCTATTAGCAAAGAAACTAAACGACCTGGGGATTCTGATGTTGACGCACAATTTTGGCGTTATGATGTCCCCCAGAAACGGCAGAGGCAGAGGGGTGCAGACGGTGAAAGATTATGCTTCAAGTTCACATCCACCGGTTCTTGTCCCAAGGAGACTGATTGTATCTTTAGGCACGACATGGATGCCAGGGAACATTACCTAAGGAATGTGTGTTTTGATTTCTTGAACAAGGGAAAATGTGAAAGGGGTCCAGATTGTAAATTCAGTCACAAATTATCTGAGGAAGGGGATCCGGTGAGAGCCCAGCGGTGAGTACTATTTTCTTTCCATGGTTCACTCTCTTTTAGCTTTTTTCTCTGTAGATCCGTGTTGGGCCACTATATTTTTCTCTGTATGTTATTTAACATTTTGATCGATATTTTATTTCAAATAAATCCAACTCCGAATCGACATATTTTATCTTATATATTTATCATCACCTCAAACGTCTCAATGAATTTTGATTTACCACCAGCAAATTAACCGTACTGATTGGTTGACTGCTAAACAGGCAGAGATCGGAGAAAAGCTGCTGGTTCTGTTTGTCAAGTCCGAATGTGGAGTCGCATCTCATTATATGTGTAGGTGAAAGTTACTATTGTGCACTAGCGAAGGGTCCGCTAGTGGATGATCATGTGCTGCTTCTTCCAATTGAGCATTGCCCTTATACTCTTTCCCTGTCATCAGAATCAGATGCTGAGTTAGAGGGTTTTAAGAAAGCACTCAAGATATTCTTCCATAAACAAGGCAAGGCAGTTATCTTCTATGAGTTTCTGTTTCGACGCAGTCCTCATGCCAATCTTCAGGTAGCCATGGCATCAGTCCTTCAATGTCATGTGTGTTCATAATCAATTTACATTAATCATGGAAGATATTTAGGTTTTCTGTGCTCTGCATCTTATTTTATTTCCTAATACTTCTCAGTTTTCTGGCAGTCTGGTGAGAAACATGCACCTTATATTTGGATGAACGGGGCTTATTGCTCAGAAAGCCTTCATAAATCATTCATCATTTTATCATTAATTATCTTTCCCAATGTTGACCAATAATGTTTAGGAATAGTCATATTACCGACAAGCTTATAAGGCACTCCTTAAAGGAGAAATGGAAAGCCCTCTGAGTGTTCTGCCGGGTAATATCTGGGAATATCCGGCCTTGTCGACTTTCTAGCAGGCGCCCATTGGAAGCAATGATGAGCTCGTGTTTTTTCTTACATACGACTTCCGGCATAGTTGATCCTTTCTTTAAGTTTTTATGTTTTTTATTTTATTTTATATTTTTATTGAAAATAGAGAGTGGGTAGGGTTTGACCCCCTGAACCTCAATTACTTGAAATTTGGTAGAGGACGAGGTTGATCCCATACAAATTCACAAAGAATTTCAATAACCCGAAGCTGATGGCAAATATCGGACGCCATCGTCAGACATGTAGTAGCATAGCTGAACTCCATGTAGATGCTGAATGAAATGGCCGATGGTGCTTTCCAAATTTATGGGATTAGATATGGGATTAAAGTCTTAAATCCTTGGTATCTGTTTACCTGACCTTCACTAATCATTTTAGTGAGCCTGCTGCACCATTACAGAATAAGAAATTATGCACCTAACCTTCTGTGATCTTCCAAGGGAACGGTTAGGTGGGGGAGTAAGTGAACATTTACACGGTCAAGATCAGTGTTTTGTCCCTCCATGACTATAAATTATAAATTATTTACGGTGTAGAGTTGGATTTATATTAATTCCCATCATCAGAGTTGCAAGGGCATTAAGCTCAACCAAAAAAAAAAAGAAAAAAAAGAAAGCCAAGCTAAGGTTGTTCTCCACCTGGTTTGCATCGTTCCATTGATGGATCCCTTGTTGGATTTCTTAGATTTATCTTGTGTTCAGTGGATGGATGAACAGCTTCGATTTTCTCAACAATTCCACGCAGGCTGTTCCGATTCCATTATCCAAAGCATCCAATGCCCAACGTGCTTTTGGGTTTGCTGCCAAGAAGCTTGGGTTTGATTATATTGTGATGAAACCAGGTAAGAACCTCGTCGGCATTCTCAGTAGGAAAGAGTGTGAGCTCTGATGGGCTTCCTGGCCTTGTATGAACCAGAAATAATCTTTTTTTTTTTTTTTTGGGCTTTATATTTTCTTTGGGCAGATAATGACCGTGGTTGTAGAGAATCTCTGAGGGAGCAGTTTGATGGGAAGTCGAATTTCTTCTACGTGGAGCTCCCGGATGGCACGACGTTGTCATATGCTGTGGAGGACGAGGAGAAATTCCCTGTGCAATTTGGGCGCGAGGTACCTTCGATTTTTACTCTCTGTGGCCATCGCTCATCTCCTAGCCCGGCTGGTTGGTTCCTCCTCGGTTGCTTAGGAGGTTATGGAAAAAGGAAGCCTGCAAATGGATGGTCTTGCACTATCTATCTAGGGTAAAACTGGGCCCTCACTCATCTCCTAGCCGGGCTGGTTCTTTCTGGGTTGCTTGGGAGTTTAGAGAGAAGAAAGCCTGCAAATGAATGGCCTTGCTCAATCTCTCTCTCTCTCTATCTATCTATCTATCTATCTGGGTTACCAACTTTCCAAGTCTAGAGCATTAAGAAGCTCATTCATGGCCTTCTCTGTTGCAGGTTCTAGCAGGGCTCTTGAATGTGGCCGACCGAGCCGACTGGAGGAACTGCAAGCTGGGCAAGGAGGAGGAGTCACGGATGGCAGAAGGTTTCCGGAAAGGGTTCGGAGAGTTCAATCCCACTCAGTGATCCCAACCACCATGATTTTTTTCCAGATTTGGCATTCAGATGGCCTTTAATGTGTGGCCAGAAGGAAGAGATAACCAGGCGAATGACAGCAATGTCGGGCTCTTAGAACTGTCATACCTGTCTTGCCCATCAAGGTATTGACTTCATAGAGAGAGAGAGAGAGAGAGAGAGAGAGAGAGAGAGAGAGAGATTTGGGCATCTACATGTAATGAAAAATGAAGTTTTGGGGTCATAAACAGGACCGGGTCATTTTCTCTCTCTAGACATGACTCTTTAGACCATGCAAGAATATTGAAGAATGAAGGACAACCACAACCGAGCATCAAATGGGGACCTCTTCTCCACCCCCCCGACAATGCAGTGCAAGAGAATGTAGAGAGAGAAAGAGTGAGATCACCCGAGGTGTTATCTGTCCTCTGGCGGCAATGTCGGGCTCTTAGAACACATGCTCTTGTTGTGGAGCTCCTTCAGCCTCGCCACGGGGTCGCACAGACCTGATGATGACCATAGACATGATTTCAGAACTTTCAAAAATAACACAACAACATGGTTTGAGTGCTTCATCAGCGATCTGAATAGGGATTTTGGTCCTTTTAGCTTCATTCTAATTGGAGGACGGTAATTCTTTAGGGTTTTTCTAAATCCCAGCTGACCCCATCCGAGGTCAGCGGAGTTGACCCTTTTAGAGAGAACATTATGATATAATGGCTAATGCTTCCTACACATTTCGATGTAAGAACAGTTGTGAACTACTAGAATTTGGGAAAAGTCCTCACACGCTATACACATTTCAAAATAGACCGGGTAATGTGAGTTTATCCGAGATATCAGATAACCAGTTAGAATCAGAATAGACCGGGTAATGTGAGTTTATCTGAGATAACCAAGCTATCAGAATTTGACTGAACGGGTCATGTAAGGCCCAATTAGGGACGAATTTGGACAAAGTTGTGTGTGTGTGTGTGTGTCAGAGAGAGAGAGAAAGAGAGAGAGAGAGAGAGCTATCACCCTGAAACGTGGACAAACTAGAATCCGGAATCAAGGCAAAGCGACCTTAGTTAATTCACGCCGGTCATCAATTCGGCCCCAATATTTTTAGTCACTCGATTAAGATTATGTGTGATAATTTTTCAGAGTATTATATTAGTATTTGTATAGTTACAGTAACGTATATTTAATGACAAAAAGACCCTCTGACAGGTGAAAGGGCATGGAGAGAGAAACGGAGAGAGAGGAAGATAAGAGAGGGTAGCTATTGGTTGTAGGTAACCTTTGGCATAAGGGTATGTATGTTTTCTTCTAATTGGGTAAAATGGTAATTATCTGTGTTAGAACAACTTAGCGACTAAATAGTTTCTCTGGTTTATAGAGACCAAAAAGGGGTAGTGACTAAGAGAAGGGCTTATCCAAAATTCATGTGGTTATGGGGTATTATAACGAAAATAATCCAAAGAATTTACTTATATTCTCTTCAATATTATATTTAAATTCTCATTTATTTTCCTCAACCCAAATGAGGCCATTTATATCATGAACTTTATATGCATAACTAAGAACATCTTCTCATAATTCGATACTATTTATGGCCTTCAACGTGTTGAAGGATGTGCATGAGACTCACCTGAGCACCGTGGGATGTCCCACACAGCAATAGATGTGGCCGTGCACCGAGGATCGCACATGGCCCGAACGTCTTCGTAATTGACGTCCATTGCCAGCATCCATGATCCAATGGTCACATCTTCATTATTGAACGTTCGCAGGCTACTCCGACAGGAAAAAACATTTAATTATGGAGTAAAGATAATTGTGTTCTAGGGATGATGAAACGAACAGAAATTTGAGTGCATGCAATGAAAGAAAACAATCAAGTCAAAATAAAATAGTCTTGATCCGATCATTGTAATATTTAGCTATTTTTTCAGTAAAAAAAAAGGAATTTATGTAGTTATTTGATGTTTACAAAAAAAAATTATGCGTTTACTAGGGAGCCGTATGATTTTTTTGGCTGATAATCACAAAAAATAAATAGAATAGTAAAGGAGAGCCAGGAACATGAATGAGAGTGAATGACCTGCCATTTCTCGCTTCTGACAATGCTGCTGCCACCTCAGCTGAGATAATATAGATAGGACCATAGGCGTGCATGAAATACTCATATCCAATTAAATGTCCTGAGCTTTCATACCTGTAATTCTTGTGGAATGAAGTGCATCAATAAGTTCATATTTCTAGGACAAAGTGGGCAATAATCATGTTTTTTTTCTTCTGAGATCAAAGATAAACCAGCCTACCATTTCATCTTTGGATCAGTAACGACTGGTCCTTTCTTCATACAGCCAATGTATGTCCTCGGATGAGAGCGCTCCTTAGCAAGAAGTGTTGCGAGTCGGTCTGATGAAGAAAGATCCATCGGTTGGAATAATAATACCAGAAGGTTATTTTCTTAAAATAGTCCTTTCTCATAAAAAACTTCGAGCTTACCAGGACGCAGGTATATGCCGTCGTCAGCTTTAATATAATATTCTGCTTCAAAAAGATCAAATGCAGCTTTAAAGAATGCCAACCTGAAAGATTTTTTGGGGCCGGGGGAAAACATATACTTCAAAGGGCCTATGGTTTGATACAAGATCAGAAAGAGATTGACAAATAGAGGGCTTTAGCTCGTACGTCTTGTAGGGTAGCCTGAGATACTGCTCTTCAACATCTATGAACAGGAAATCGTGGTATTTCTCTTCCTCCCTTTGGAGTTCTTCCATTTTCTTCACATCTTTTGTGCGCCCAATGACAAATCTAAAAGCAAGTCCCGTGGATTGCTCCAACCTACAACAAGGCCATTGCATGAACTACCTTGGATCAGTCAGAGATAAGAAAAAAACATTAATGGAGAGATTGAGGAAGAAAAAGTTTAGACAATGATTTATGGGCATACATTCTCCTATGATTTCCATATCAGTCTTCCTGTGCTCTATGAATCTTCCTTGGTTTCATACTGATTGCGTTGTATGCCCATCAATAAGGCTTCAACATTCTCCTATGAAACCAAAGGACATTCATAGAGAACAACAACCTAGGCGAAGATCAAGAAGAAAACTCGAAGCGGGGAAATCAAGTTCAGCATGTAGATCTCAGAGAGCTGCCCGTCACATAATCATCGCCAATTTCTTGGCAAGCTCGTATTTGCTTAAATAAGATAGTTAGAAAAAAAATGATCACTTGCTGCCATATTCTTTATGGTAAGCCACAGGGAAACATTATCTGAGAGAATCTGACGAGGAGATATCTATCTGAAATTTTACAAATAAAGTTCGTGATTACATGGAGTAACTTCATCTCCATGAGGATTCTCCTAGTGTCTTTAAGGAATTTTTTTTGGGGGACTGCAAGGCAACGGAACAAAGATCACAAGTCTCTCTTTTCATTTCACAGAGAGCATCAATAGATTCATCTCAGGAACAACTATATTTTTGGTAAGTGTGACCTCTCGACACCATAGACATCTGCTCATAATCTCGACGCATTTTCCATAGGTCTCTTGAATTCGTATAGTTTCGAAGTTAACATGTTCCGTAATCTCAGTATTTCGTGATGGAAACCTTAAACAGAGAAGTAAATCTCAATTCAGCATGAAACAGGGCTTCGAAACAGCAATTCGAGTCGACGGAAGAAGAGGCGACGAATCTAACCGTAGCAGCGTATCCGAATTCGACGGGAACCAGGTACTACGCAGAGCAGCGCGCCGGCCAGCCGAGGAGAATCCGGTCTGCACACCGACGAGTCCGACGAGCTTGGGCCGCGGCACGACCAGTCTGGCCTCGTCGCCGTCCCCGAGTAACTTGGATCTGAATGTCCTCAGCGTGTCCTCCGCTCCCCCGCATCGGAACACAGACACGGTTCTGGGAGGCCTGAGTAGCGCGTACGCCGCGAAAGCCAGCCCGCAGATGCCGACGGCGAAGGAGATGACGGAGAAGATCATGGCGAGGGAGACCCCGCGCTGCGCCGACGCAGGTACCCACGCCCTGGACTTCTTCCCCTTGTCATCCTTGGAGTAGGGGAAGATGCTCGACGCCGGCTGTGGCATTTCCCCCCACCTCCCGCCGGTGATCTATGCCATTCTACTACTACCACGAGAGAGAGAGAGAGAGAGAGAGAGAGAGAGAGAGAGAGAGAGAGAGAGAGAGAGATCTCTAAGTTTCGGCCAGCACAAGGTTGTTGGGACGCTGATAACCTAGCCAACCCAGGTTGGCGGGCCGGGGTGGGGGCGGTCGATTGTGACCGTTCATCCTCCACTTGCCTTTCTCAGCTCGAATACCGGATCAAGGTCGGATGATCATCACTTCCCCCACGTGGTCCGTTATGCATTAATGTCAATCAACTTTGCCATAATTTCTTCTAAAAGGCTTAAACACAAGAGGGCCAAAAGCCCAAAAGCCCGGTACAAATGGGTCAAGCCCCAGCCCGGAGCCCACCGTTTAGGCCTATACTTAATACCGATCACACCTTGGTTCAGATCTCAAGGAAGAGAACAGAATTGGGGTGGGCAACGCTCTTTAAGTGACCACACCCTAGAAGCCCGAAAAAAGTCAGCCGGGCCCGAGCCCGGAGCCGCGGCAGAAGAACACCGCGATCATCGGCTAATAGTACCAAATGACTGGAAAAAGGATAGTATTGAGGAGCTTAAAATTCCCATGTCGCTCTCTCTCTCTCTCTCTTTCTCTCTTTCTCTGTGGCTTGAGTAGAGAGAAGCGCACCCAGGTGGGCTCCGCAGATGCTTACAAGTCAACGGCAAACTCAAGCAGCAGGGACTTTCCTCCCATCCTCGATGAAGAAGATCGCGGTCTCAGGCACCTGGAATCAGAGACAACACGACGGAGGCAGTTACTCTGGCAAATATCCGCAAGAAATGAAGAAAATAATGTCAACCATCCACGTTTGAATATGATCTTGGTTTTCCCTCCATAAATTCATCCATAAGTAGGCCTTTCTTCACGAAAAATAAAGAAAATATGTATCATATTTGACTATGATTCAAAAATCTTACATGAATGTGCAGAAAATATGTATTTTTTCAAGCCGTGAATAGATCAAACATCATGATTTGAATAATGAAAATCATTTTTCATCCACATTGAAATAAAATATTATTATTTTCTATCACGGTTTTGATCACAAGAAGGCGAGGAACACATGAGGATTGAGGAAAAATAAATATCTTTTTTTCCATTCATCGGTAACACATGAAACATCCGCACTTTCATATGATTTCATTTTTCCCATAAAAGTCTTCATCAGGTTCGTCAGATCGGGTTCATAAAAGCCGAAATGAGGGCAGTCTAAGAACACAGAAAAACCCAAGAAGAAGAAGACCATCTATAGTTCTGAGAATAAAATTGCACTAATTTTCAGTGACAACGGACTGAGCAAGTCCTCTCTCTCTCTCTCTCTAGGCTAGGCGTAACCCATTTTATTGGGTTTTCTTCATGCAACCAGACTTCAATTGGATCGACTCTAGGGGTGCCAGAGCCCCTTTTCTCTACCCAATGGACCGTCTCATAAATCCATTTTGTCATAGTCAAATATGGCAAGTATTTCTATGAAATAAATTAAAGGTAATTAACTGGCACAGAAAAGAATAATCCACCATAGAAAAATGAAGGACAGATCAATAGAGGGAGGGCAGGATTTCGTAGAGAAACTAACCCCTGGCCAAGAGTCTGTGATGAACTCGACAATGTCAAAGGAGATGTCGCCCTGGACATCGATCTGCTCTTTCTCAGTGGGGCCCTGAAACGAACCAGAAGCCAAGGTTGAGTACATAGAGACTCAGGATTCTCCCTTTTGTTTCTCGAGGAAGAGTTCGACAGCACCTTTACTACAGAAGCTCCGGTGGCAAACCTCTTCCCCAGTTTCTTCGAAGCGTCGCTCAGTTTGATACCTGAAGGCGCATCAGCCACGTCCAGATCGTTGAATCATACGAAGAATCACAATAAAACACCGTACCCAGATTAGAAAAAGGGAGGGAGATAGATGCTCACCAAAAAGCTCCAGGCCTTTCACAACAGTCACACATTTACGCTTATTCCGAACAATCTTCTCTATGACAACTTCTTGCTTCTCCTGAAATGATTGAGAAATTGGTGGAGAATAATGCACTGAAGGATATAAAGATTGATGAATCAATCTGCATTTTCCTAGAGACCTTCTAAGATAACACAACATTTGCATAAGTATTCATAAGCATTCCTAGAGATATGCTGGTTATCGTTATAAACTGATTCTGTTAGGCCATGTAATATATGCAGCCTAAGCATCTTTCTACAAGAAAAAATTCTCCAACATTCAATCTTTCATCTGCTCGGTTTCTTCCACCACGTAATGAGAACTTGGTATTAGGTAAGCAGCAGATCACAAGGCCTTTCTTTTTCTTTATTAGTAATAAAAGCCTTACACTGCACTCTAGAATGATCGGTTAAGGAAAATATAATCAAAATGTATGGCTAACCCAAGGAGACGGGCATATCTCCCTAGGGAAACTTGTTGGTAGGATGATAAAATCTAAGTTTCCTACAATCAATGTTGCTTATGTTTGAGGAGCACAGCAACCCAGTCGCAGTACTTCTTTGTCTCACAAACTGCCATGGTGTAGAGCATATAATATAATAAAATATGTCCACTAAAAGAACACTGGAGACAGTAGGGCCGGTATGAAATCGTAGCAGAATGAGAAAAAGACGAAGACAGCCATACCTTCTTCTTTATTTTACCACCTGGGAGACGTTTAATCTCTTCTGGCTTTGGTGTTGATGGACCACCTGTACATAAGGAGGAGGAACTAGGACTTGCCACATGTAGGAAAAAATATGTTCGCAGGGTGGAAATATTTGAAGAAAATATGTGCAGGATGGAAACAGAGGGCTCCAAGAATTAAAACCGCCAGAAATCATGCGAATAAATGATACCCCTAGACATCAAAATACAGAAGAAAATATTGAACTTCAAGACTGAGATTTCTTTCTTCAGAAAAAGCTTCTCTAGTGAACATCAAACAAGAGCAAGCAACCTTGGCTTTGTGGGATCAATCCAACGTGAACTGACTCACATAACCTGGATCAATTGAGGGCCATCATGCATAACGGGATTGTTTCAATGTTTAGTGACAATCAATTGAACGACAATTCACAATGCAGCCAGATCATTAAATTTCACAGCAAGTGATGAAACAAAAATTCCTTGAACATATTTTTGTGCCGAAGTTAAGGACTTGCAGAATTTGCATCATGAAGGAACACTTCATTCATTTCCTCCTCTGGAGCATTGGACAACCATTCAGGAGACCAATCATGCCGTTAGCTGGTCATTAAATTTTAAGACAGAATTACTGATCAAAAACGTCTTGCAACATATTATGCATGTGTGTGTATATACTACTGTTAAAGTCACGATACACCAGAACCACTTTTCAGCTAGACCAGCATGCACATAATATAGACATCTTAAATGAAAACAAGGCTGCAACCGCATGTTCAGGACCATAACATTGGGCATAATGGAAAGACTTCTCTACGTTCGTCAGGACAGAAAAGGGTCATTCCACTGATTGTTTGGCAGGATTCTAAGTAATCAGTAGCTAGCGATGAGGCCTAACTATATCTCATATTTCACCAGATCATTAAGAGATTCATGCAGAGCTTGGGATGCATGTCTGGCTCATGCCATCGATTGATCCAGCACTACTTGTACAACCATGTAGTCCTGCAGCTTAGCCATCCCATGTCAAGCATGATCACTTCCTTGTCTGTTCAATCAAGAGTTTCAAGTTAAAGGAACCACCCTTTCCTTGATGCCAACAAACTTTAGAAGAAATGTCCATTGCCCTCAGAAAGCAGGTCAGTAAAACAGTACCCAATTTACAAAAGCAATTGGTGGAGGAACCAAGGCGACATTGTGCATTCCACGTCATAGACACTCAACACAGTAGCCCAACCTGACATAACTAGATAAAAATTCCATTCTCAGTCTCCAACGAGCTCAGTCCCTCATAATATGCAATTTCTCACTAAGCTATAATCCCCCCAATAAACCCCCAAGAACCTTCGCAGGAGACCTCAATGGTAGGTTTTCTTCCTCAACTCATAGGACTCGTATCATCTCGCTAATGTCACAGGGAGGTTGCATGAAAATAAGTTTATGCGGTTCAACTGGTCCAGATAACCCGTTCACATAATTTCGGACATCGACATGCAGGGCATGTCCACCCTCGTTATAAAACTAAAATCGGAATAGAAGCCAAGATCGCTTTTAGTCCGGGGATGTATTTCTGAGTTACATTAAACTATTAAATTTCCGTCCATAAGAATTATGATAGTTGTTTTTATTATGAAAGGGAATCATATGAGCCTCTTATAGAGCTGAGAATCTATTTAATTATACTGTGAGCACGTTGAAACTCAGAAGCCAGTCTAAAATTAAAGAACAAAAAACCCTAACGTTCATAGGAAAGTACGGAAGAAAAAACGCAGACAGCCCGATTATTCAAATTATTTACCTGCAGAATCAACAGAACCCACAACACCAACGCCGGAACTAGTACCAGAGATATTCGTCGACTGCAACTTCTCAGCGGCCTTCTCTAATTCCCTCTCGCTGGCCTCTGTGACGCGTGATCAGCGTCGAAAATGCACGGAACCCTTTACGAACGGATGAAGGACGACCAGTATGGTCGGGGATGCTAACCTTTCGTGATATCGGGGTAGACATCGGGGGCGTTCTCGACGAGCCACGGCTTGCATTTCTCAAAATCGGGGCTGAACTCGCAGTACTCCGCAGGCATGCTGCATATCTGGCAATAGAGAACGCGAACGGGAAGCGGCTTCTCCGCCATTACGCAGAGAAATCCCCCTCTCCGATCCCTCCGCCGGCGCTAGGTATCAGAAGAGACTACCAGGCCTCCTCCCGCCTTTCCCTCCCCCTAAAAGCTGCTCCCCCCTCGCTAAACACCGTTACTCACGGTTACGTATATATGTAGCCACGGATCTCAACGGGCCCCGGTTTTCCCAGGCCTGGCCCGGTCTTGCTCTGCTAGGAGCAGTTACAGGCCGGGTTTAACTCGTGCAGGCCCGGAAAGGACAGGCCCGGCCTGTCGACTCCACAGACGATGACTCGGCTTTTCTGGCGGAAACTCGGACAAATGACTCAGTATACTGCTCCGAGATAATGGGCCGATGGTTTAAGTTGGCAAGGCCTGGACCGGAGTAGCCCGGCCCATCGACACCACAAACGGTGACTCTGGCAGCAACTAGGACCAATGACAGTATCCTGCTCCGAGTCCATTAATGGCCCGATGGTCTAAGTTGGCAAGGCCGGGCTGGAGCGGCCCGGCCCATCGACGGTGACTCGGCTTTTCTGGCAGCAACTCGGACCAATGACTCGGTATACAAAGGTATGGACCATTTATTGGGTTTCGAATCCTTATGGATCGGTTTCTTCCAACGGTCATTCGAGGGTAAAACCCTAGCCTAATCGCCATCCTAAAACCCTCCTGAGGGCATCGGAGCTGAAAACCTTTATCGTTCCCTCCTCGTCGCTCTCTTGAGTCGGTCCCTGTCTCTCTCTGACATTCTCTCTCTCTCTCTCACTCACTCACTCTGTGTCTCTGTCTCTCTCTCTCGCTAGACATGCATCGCGCAGTTGCTGCTGCTGCGTCAATTGCGAGGTGAACACCTGCCTTCTCCCACTTTTTCCCTACATCTTGGTCAATTCCAGTTACTGCCTTTCGTCTGCATCCGATGTCTTGTTTGATTCCGATTAATAATCTTCTCTTGTTTGACGATTTCCCTTCGTCTCCGTCTCTGCAGAGGCTCAACGCGGAAGAAGGTGAAATCGACCTCCGTCTGTTGCGACCCATTTAACACTATTCTTTTCAATTTGAATGACATTTCCACGCTGAATCGTCTCTCGCTCTATGGAACGGATATTTATGTTCATTCGGATGTGCGAAGATTTGGAGCAGGATCATCTCAAGCAGAGGCTATGCCGCGAAGGATATCAATTTCGGAACCAATGCTCGTGCGGCGATGCTGCAGGGCGTCAACGAGCTCGCAGAAGCTGTCAAGGTCACGATGGGACCCAAGGTGCCACCTAACTTCATCTTTCCTTTCCTCGTAGACTGGTATAAAACGACGAAGATTTGAATGTGCTTAGAGATGAGCACAAAATAAGGTGTCGTGCTTTGATTGAGTCGCAGAAGGGATTATAATGCACGCTTTTATGGTGGTTAACTGCTGAAGCCAACAGTCCTGATGCTGGAAATGCAGTCAGAAGCAGAATTCCCTGGCCGACTTAGAGGCATCGATTTTTTTATGTTTCTGTGAAAGGGAGTATGATGTAGGAATGTCTTTCTGATCGGTATGTGTGTTTCAGGGCCAATACGTCGAATATTGCACGCAGGATCTAGGAAGGGTATATACAAGTAGATGTACTACTTGGGCTGACATTCTTGTGTGTGGCATTTTGAGGCTGCCGATAAAAAATCTGAAAAATGAAAAGATGATAGAGTTATAATGTTTCTATTGGTTATCTAATCTCTCGTCATGATCCATCAAGAGTAAATTTTTTCTCTTTTTTGTTTGCAGGGCCGTAATGTCATTATTGAGAGAAGTCATGGTGATCCTAAAGTCACAAAAGATGGTGTAACTGTTGCAAAAAGTGTTGAATTTAAGGACAAGGCCAAGAATGTCGGTGCAAGCCTTGTAAAACAGGTTGCAAATGCTACGAATACTGCAGCTGGAGATGGTAATTATCTAATCTATTGCTTATTACGTCATGGAAATTCCTCACTCTATTTTGAATTCGATTAAACCGTGCACTGGATCTATCTGTATCTATTTTGAATTACTGTATACTTCAGTTCATATCTTTGCATAATTTTTAATTTTACTTTGTCTTTACATATTTAGGCAATTGTGGTCATTTTCACTAGGACTGTTAGAATTTTCAAATTCCTACCATGTGAGTGTAATGATCTCCTACTATTTTTATCTTAGTTATGATAACAAATACCTCTGGTCTCTTTATTAATTTAATGCATAATGAACTTAGTTGACCATTATTGGACATGTGAAAGAAGTATGAATCCCCCCATGTATTTCTCCTTTTAGATAAGTATGCCAATGACCTTTAATTTGGATCGTGCAGCAAGAAATATGATAGCGTCACTACTTTTTCACGTTATTTATGTCATAGTTTGTTATTATATCTGCAGGTACAACCTGTGCTACAGTCCTTACGCAGGCAATTCTGACTGAAGGCTGTAAGTCAGTGGCAGCTGGAATTAATGTCATGGACTTGCGCTATGGTATTAACAAGGCTGTAGATGCTGTCGTTTCTCACTTGAAAAGCAGGGCATTGAGGATCAGCACACCAGAAGAAATCTGTCAGGTTTTGTCTTAGCTAAGTCGTAAATGTCAAAGAGCTCTAATGCCTTACGTGTCGATAGTGGCGTTCATTGTTAGGATTTTTAATATCTCCTCAGTAATTGAATGGTAAAGTAGGCTGATTTTAACAGGTTGCAACCATCTCTGCCAATAATGAAAGGGAAATTGGTGAACTAATTGCGAGGGCTATGGAAAAAGTTGGGAAGGAAGGGGTCATTACAGTTTCTGTGAGTTCATTTAAATTTAGTGAAGTTCTCAGTAACTTATGCAGTACAGCAGCATTTCACTTTCTATGATCTTGCATGCTCATTTTATGTGTAAAATTTTCAGGATGGAAAAACTTTGTACAATGAGCTTGAAGTTGTCGAGGGTATGAAATTATCTCGTGGTTATATATCTCCATATTTTGTCACTGATCTGAAGACCCAAAGATGTGTAAGTCTTAATGATTTGGTCAGGCAGATATGGTTCATCAAATAAATCCGAAGATGTGCTTATCAGCGATTATTTTAACCCTGTCGTAATGTAGGTTTATTGAATTGCTAGCTTGAGTCGTAAGCTGTAAAATCTTTTCTATCATGCGACTTCACATACAAAGACAATTTTTTGCAGCTTTATAAATGTTACTTTCTTGATCTGTGATATCAAGTGCCATTATATATTTCATCTTTACATGTAGACAGGAACTAGAAAATCCATTGATCCTAATCCACGATAAGAAAATCTCAAGTTTGGAAAACATGGTTGGAATATTGGAACTTGCTATCAAGGTAATTTCCTATTCAATTTAATCTTATAAAATCATGATGGATATCTCTTCCCAGAAAGTTGCAGTTGACGATTTGACCGATTTTATTTTGTTCACAGAACAATAGGCCTCTTCTAATTGTGGCTGAGGATTTAGAGAGTAATATTCTTGCTTTACTCATCCTTAATAAGCATCGTGCTGGACTTAAGGTAATGCATCACTGAATCCTGCTTTGAACTTGAGTTTTGAGACAGCTGGTTTGGTGCACCTCTTGTTTAGAGGTGATCAGTGATTTTCTTGAGACGTGAAATATCTACCACTGATGTCGGCATTGCACATGTTACAATTTCAGTCATTGATTGGATGATGGATGTTTGCAATTCAACCTTGTTTAGGTTTGTGCCGTCAAAGCTCCTGGTTTTGGGGAGAACAGGACAGCAAATTTGGAGGATCTTGCCATTCTAACTGGGGGAGAGGTCAGATACCCGTAATCAAAGAAGAGTAGCCTTCACTACTGGCCGAAATACTTCCATTTCTTTCTGGTTTTCTCGTTACTCAATCGAGAAATTTTTATTCAGAACTTTGGAACATCCAACTTCTTTTTACTACACAGGTAATCTCAGAAGATCGTGGATTGACTCTGGAAAAAGTAAACCCGGAGATGCTTGGTACAGCCAGAAAGGTTAGATTTTCATTGAAGTGCCTTAAATGTTATTCTGTTTTATCTGTTCTTTCAGGTATGAGGATGACGGTTCTGTTCATAAATAGGTCACAATCTCTCTGGATGATACCATTTTACTGCACGGTGGTGGTGACAAAAGGCTAATTGAAGAGAGGTGTGAGCAGGTACACGATTTGCTTCTCTCCCAATAATGGGCCATTCTGAATCACCTCTAGCTGAAAGTCTTGCGCAAATTTTTCCTTCTTTGACTTGAAACCAGTGGAAGGAGCATATAACCACGCTTTGTCCCATCTGCCAAAGAGATGATAACTGCAGAAAGCATCCCAATGAATTTAACCCGCAGGACAGCCATGGATTGAAGGAGACCAGTTGGGATTATAATTTGTGTGCATTGAATCACTGGTTCACTTTGAAATGATTCATAACATCTGTTTCAATAATGTTAAGTATGATCAGAAAAGGCCTAATATTTCCTTTTAAGGATATAAAAAGAAAATTAATGAAAACAGGGAGACTGATGTTGAAACCTGTTAGAGTTACTATCTTTATGTTCATAGTTTTATCTTTTATAATACCTAATGTGGGACTATTCTTGGCAAAACCTTCAACAGTTGCGGTCGTCCATTGAGAAAAGCACAGCCCTGTTTGATAAGGAGAAAGCACAGGAACGATTGTCGAAGCTATCTGGTGGAGTTGCTGTCATCAAGGTTCGATCCATTTTTTATCATCTCATCCGAGGAAATGTGCCTGCATGCCGGCATATCAATCATCTTATTTCTCTTTATGGCAATACCAGATCGGTGGTGCTAGTGAGGCGGAAGTAGGTGAGAGAAAAGACAGGGTCACAGATGCCTTGAACGCTGCAAGAGCGGCCGTGGAAGAGGGGATTTTGCCAGGTAATCTAGTTATTTGCATTTCTGGTTCTATCTATTCTGTTCACTGATATGACTCGTACTTGCAGGGGGTGGTGTTGCTCTTCTTTATGCTGCTAGAGAGCTAGAGAAGATTCAAACAGCTAACAGTGACGAGAAGAGAGGAGTTCAGATTGTTCAAACCGCTCTAAAGGTGGGTCTCTAGGTTTTAATCATCTTTGCAAAAAATTAATTAAATTCTTCAAAAAAAAATGAAATATTTTCCGTCAGGCACCTTCGTTCACAATCGCTGCAAATGCTGGTGCTGATGCTTCTCTAGTTGTTGGAAAGCTATTGGAGCAGGATGATCTTAATCTGGGTTATGATGCAGCAGAAGGTTTGTCTCAGTGTTCTACTTGCGAATTATTAAGCGTTGACTTTGGGATTTCCATTTTTGACGAACTTTTAGCTGTTAATTAAACATTTAATTAATGCCCAATGAAGATAAAATAGTGAAAATCCAGGGGGTCAGCTTTCTGCTTTCCATTTCTGATAAACTCCAGGGATGAATTTTTATTTTTATTTTTACCACATCTGATCAATCTCACCTGAAGATTTTTCGGAAAAAATGGAGGTTTAATTATTTTTCTGGCATTCTTGCCTGAGCAATGGAAAGAAAATCTCTTACTCTGAGGAGGTTTTTTTCTCAGTATACTGCACTATGAAGCTGGTTTTTTATTTTTATTTTTATCGTATATATCAAGAAAGAATATCCACGTGGAAATGCATCACCGATGTTTCATGG
>LR746269.1:545000-660000 GCA_902729315.2 Spirodela intermedia | reverse complement strand
GCTCATCTCACATTTGAGAGTCAGCTCCCACACTCTTGGAGAGCTACAATCTAAGAACACTGGTGTTCAAGAGAATGGCTTCCCAGAAAATGCATTACTACCCGAAAAAGATCTCAATTTCCTGTCGCCGCCATGAATGGATTCCACACAATATGCATCGCAGAAGAATAAACGAATTATGAACTGAAAGCAGCTCAGAGAAGGGCCCGGAATGCGCTTACTTTCGCCAGAGAACATGAGAAGGACTCCAACTGCCCATCTGCACCGCGGTAGAAATGGAAATAAGGGAGCACCCTCACATTGAGGCGTTTGCACATGGGCTTGTTCTCATCGAAGTTCACCTTAATAAATACGATGTCAGGGTTTTCGACGGCCGTTCTGCAGAGCTGAAAAATTCATGTTTTTTAAAAAATAAATTAAAAAATAATACCTTAGGCGAGAAACCCATCAGATATCACTAAAACCCACAAACTAGGATAGGAGGATTTCGTAAGAGGAACTATGCTCATCTCAGGAATCATATGACAGTCATCCATCAATGAGAGCTTGAGAAGGAAGGGCGACAGCAAGATCTATGATCAGTCCATTTTCATGCAATAACAATAAATAAATAAATAAAAGTTATACCTATTATGAAATTATCCAAATCAGATATCGTCAACTCTAAAAACAAAAACAAAAAAAGCGTGCATAAAGTGGACTTATGTGAAGACAATATGACAGTGAGCTGTGAAGAAAACCAGAGCCAGTTGGCTACATATGTGGACACTGTTAAAATTTCGCACAAAGTTCTATACATATGGAACTAAAAGGCTGTAGCCTCCATGGAAAGCTGTAAATTCGAGGCTTTTGTGTTAAAAGACCCCTCTGTTGTTGCAAGTGTTTAAGATCAAAGCCCGATCTGCATCTGAATGCTTTATTTCATTTTCTACTTAGACAAGAAGCAAGCCAGAAGAAGATATAATCTGGATCAAAACTATCAACCAGACCCAAACTTCTGAAAGGGAAATAATTATTTTAATTCTTCCTTCATGATCCACAGCACTACTGGCCAATCGCCAGTTTGTAGTTCACCATTTCAACAAAGGTTTAGAGTAGCTCCCAAGTGGCTACCTAAACATTATTTCCTTAGATTTTGATTCATGGTCTTCAACATTGATAAATTGTACGTAGCATTGAGAACAGTGAATACATATCAGATGCCGCAAATGCCCATTGCGAAATTCTGGGTGAAACCACGAGAAAATTAAATGAGTACCCACCTTTGGGAACAAAGCGCGACAAGAACCACACCACGTGCCATAAAACTCAACTATGACAAGCTGATCTCCGGCGTTACTCAGTGCAGAGATGAACTCCTCTGTGGAATGAACGTCAATCATGTTCGGACCAGCATTCTTTTCCCACCATTGTGGTTCGTCAGTTTGAGCAACAACAGCACGCACCTGCAACCATCATTTTCTGCTATGATTATTCGTGGAAATTAAATGTGGGGTGATAGGTATTGGGTTAAGTATCTGAAAGCAAGCATAATTTTGATCTTCCCTTTTCCCAGTAGATTTTCACTAATTATAATTATCATAATATATATAAATGGACCGCTCATGAGGATTCAATTCAACGTCGTGAAGGTTATCATAAATTTACCGAAAAAAACAAAAGAAGAATGTCCACAGGAGCTTCTGGGATGACATGCAGGATTGCATACGAAGCAAACCAAATAAGACGCTATAAACTTACAAATTGCATATCTAAAACAAATAATGGTGAGAAAATAATATGGGTAAAACAAAAAAAATGCAGACTCATGATCCACAGCTGAGATTGTTGGAATAAAATTAATGAGGATAACTTAACAGTTTCAGGGGATCTGAATATATAGTTGACAATGGTAAATCTAGATAAATGTCTGCAAATGCTACAATGGCTAGAGCCTGAAGAAAGAACAGAGATACCTCCTAAACTGAAAACTGACAGCGGTGAGAATGTTCTGAACCAACTATGGTAGATAATCTCTCCGAATTACATAGTGAGAATCTATGTTTTTGCTTCTCTCTGAATTATTCTCATATTTCCTTCCGAAATACTTCGACAAAATGATTTATTTATAGCCGAATGGGATACAATTTATACGCAGTATTATTGAATTTATATTTCTGTAAAAGAGGAGTTCAACAGATTTAAGCCACCGGGCTCAAATTTTGAAAATAAAGCAATTTTTCTTTCGGAAGTCTCTGCCCGGCAAAGAGCCCGACGCTGTCAATGCTAGGAGGTATCAGGATATACCTTGAGCTGAGAGATTCTCTTGGGTGGACGCGTGAAGAGCACGGGGTTAGCGACGTCAGAGCACAACCTTCGGGCCTGCTTCGCCTGCGGGGTACTCGAGGGAGAGGGCGATAAGGGAGGCAGGAAAGGAAGGTTGCCGGCGACGGAGAAGAAAGTGGGAGAGCGAAGAAGCACATCGGCCATTGAGGAGAACGGAGAAGGGAAGGGGAGCGGCGGCGGAGGAGGAGGATGAGGATTGGCGGCGGAGGACGAGAGCCCACGGCTACCTCGCTGGCCCGATCTCCTCCATCCAATCCCCCGTGGGAGAGCAACAGGTGAGAGTCGCAACTTCAGGTGAGGCACTCGCGGGTCTGCCGCCGGTCACTCTGGATGCCTTACAGTAGGCGAGCACTCCTGATTTCCCTCCAACCCGATGGGAGAGAAATTGCAGGCGAGAGAGAGAGAGAGAGAGAGAGAGCAGTGGAAGAGAGACGAGAGGCCATCCTTTCATCACCACCCTCCAGCGTCTCGCCGAACCAACATCTCCCTTCGGGCGGGGACGGTCCGGACCAGGTTCAACTGAACCGGTCTCCGGTTCGGGTCAATGAAGAGGACCTGAAGCCCCGGATGCCACGTCATTGCTGGTGCTGCTAGCAGTTTTTCTCTCTCTGACCACAAGTTACAGTCGGAGAGAGAGCATCGTTGACTTTCAGATAGGCCACACAAAAAACTCTGACCCTGCAGTTTATCCACGTCAGCACGGAGACCACACACTCTCCCATCACCAAAGTCATCTCAAGTGCTGGCCGGGGCCCGGCCGAGCCCACAGGGGAATCCTCACGGGCCCAGGCCCGAAAGGCCTCTTTCAAGCTATTATAATCTAATTTCGGGGATAGAAACCTCGTCACAGGTTTTCATAGACATCATCCGCTCCTGATTAAGAGAGAATAGCACTTTTACTCCTTACAGAGTGGGCCCCCCCAGGTTGACCAGGCCCTTCGTCGCCAGGTTTACGATGGAGTCAGCTATCACACGAGCACTCGACTTCATGTAGCCCCCTGAAACAAGAGTGTTAGAGAGAGAGAGACTGAGCATGTGTATTAGACATAGAGAGTGTGTGTGTGTGTGTGTGTGTGTGTGTGTGCATTAGAGATACAGAGTGTGTGTGTGTGTGTGTGTGTGTGTATTAGAGATAGAGAGAGAGTGTGTATATTAGAGATAGAGAGAGAGGGAGAGAATATATGTGTATTAGAGAGAGAGAGAGAGAGAGAGAGAGAGTATGTATATTAGAGATAGAGAGATGGTATGTGTATTAGAGATAGAGAGAGTATATGTGTATTAGAGATAGAGAGAGAGTATGTGTATTAGAGATAGAGAGAGAGTGCGTGTGTTAGAGAGAGAGAGAGAGAGAGGAACGAGGGATGAAGCGAATCTTGGGGGGGTGAGATTGAAGAAGGACCTGAGGTCAGCATGACGAGGGGGGAGTTCTTCTCTCTGGCGAATCGGAAGACCATTTCATCTCTGAGCTTCACTCCTTCTGGATTGACCTGCGCAGACCCAGGCCAGCTGAGCGTGAGCCAAATTGTCGAGCCATTTGGGGGGAACCGACCCAACGGTAGAGAGATAGAGAGAGAGAAAGAAGAGAGAGAATAAAATGGGGCAGGCCAGGCTCACGGGCTAACCCAGCAGATTCACAGCCCCCCTAAAAGCCATGCTATTTTCCTAATCTTAATTAAAAAAAACCCTAAAAAATACAGGGATTACCTTCAGCAGACCCAGAGGATCTCCATCAAGAATGTCAGTCCCAGCATTATAGACCACCAATTCCGGGTCAAACCCACCTCTCGCTACCTGAAATCTCGAGTCAACGGACAAACATGAGCCATATCAAGAACCATGAATTCCCCCAACCCATATGATTCCATACTAAAAAAGGAAAAAAAAAAGAAAGAAAGAGAGATATCGAGCCAGGGACATTCTCTCTACCTGAAGAGCTCTCTCTAATCTCTCCAGATACTCCTCAGTTTTCGTTCCGCTCTACATAAGTAGATGAGAGCAGGCAGGTCCCATGAAGCTGAGTACCAAGGAAAAGGCACAGGATGGGAAGGGCTAAGCACAATGCTTACCGCTAGTTCAACCTTCTGATGGATGTACTGCCTCGCCTCATAATCCTGTTTGATTCGATTGAGGGCCAGTTTATAGACATAAAAAAATCGTGGGTATGAGAAATAATGTGGATTATCTTGAGAAAAATCTCTTAAATATGCATGATTTTGCATTAATAAGAGCATCTTACAAGTGGGTAAATTCCGGCGTTGTACATGTCCAAGATATAAACTCTCCCTGCCAGCCAGTGAACATTAGAAGGCAGAATATGGGTACAGAGGGTCAAAGGAGAGATGCTCACTGTCACTGCGGAAGTCTATCTCATGCCCATTACCCTGGTGGGCATCAAGATCAATGATCATCGCCCTGTAATCGTGAGGGCAACAGGGCTAAATCTTGAGCAAAGTGAGTAAAAATGGGCGATTCTGGATAAGAAATAGAAGCTAAATCTTGAGCAAAGAGAGTGAAAATCGGAAATTCTAGAGAAGAAATAGAGGCTAAATCTTGAGCAAAGAGAGTAAACATCGGAAATTCTAGAGAAGAAATAGGGGCTAAATCTTGAGCAAAGAGAGTGAAAATCGAAAATTCTAGAGAAGAAATAGGGGTTAAATCTTGAGCAAAGAGAGAAAAAATCGGAAATTCTAGAGAAGAAACAGAGGCTAGATTTTGAGCAAAGAGAGTAAAAATGGGCAATTCTAGAGAAGAAATAGAGGCTAAATCCTGAGAAAAGAGAACAAAAATCGGCAAATCTGGAGAAGAAATTAAGCCAGAAAAGCACCAACCGGGAAATATTCAGACGAGAGAATGCGTAGTGAATGCAGAGGGATATGTCGGCGTATGCACAGAACCCTCCGCCTTTCTCTGCCGAACAGTGATGGAATCCGCCTCCAACGTTGATGGCCCAACCCCGTTCTTTGGCCAGCTTCGCGGCCAAGATGGAGCCTCCAACCTGAAGCTCTCGACGTCTTACTATCACCAGAGGGGAAACCCAGATGCAGGCCAAGTGAAATAGAGAAGGGTCTGACCTGTTTCCGGAAAGGGTGGAGAACTTTCTGCTGTACCAGACAATTGGGTAGCATTGCAACAGGTGGGACCTAACACAAGAACAGGCTATAAAAGATCCGTAATGATTCTACATGCAACAGGAAAAATTAGATTTCATTCACTCGAAGGGAAAAAAAAAGAAGCCAAGCCACTTGTTCTCCACAAGAATCAATTACCCACATGAAGAACAAGTTTAATATCTTGCATATTAGTGGACGGGTGACCAAGATAACAAAGAGTACTATCCTGCATATTAAGGTTATGATAAATACTATCCTGCACTTGAGTAGAGTACTCAAAAGTTTTAGATCCAATGCAGGAAACCGCAGTGTCTTTGATTGTACGTTTTATGGCAATACATCACCTCAATAATAATGGAAACTTTTAAGCTGCTTTTGAGACTGTTCAAGTATGATTCTGAATGGACCTGTCAAGAAAACCTATTCACGCTCAGTGATGGAAAAAAATATATACATAAAGATAAATCTATCAAATGATACAACAAGAGTATATCGTACTAATAGAGAGCTAATAAGAGTATATTTAATGAAAAATAACCATAATAATTCGTCAATAACTTAAAAGAAAAAATGAATCTTAAAAAAATGTATCCCGGAGAGCTTCAGATTAAGATGATGCCTTAGCAGAGAATATTCAGACTGTCATATGTCAGAGGTCTAGAAGCATAGCTTCAAATAATGTCCATCACTGCACACTGCCCACGTGAAACTTCTACTTAATGCACATTTTTTTAAAGTCAAAAGAACTTTTCATGGTATTTATTTGTCCTTGGCTCGTATCCCACACTACTTTCTGTGAGCGTGTGCTTGCGTGCTTCTTCTACCAGAGGATGATACAAGATTTTCATAGACTTTGTTTTACTATTATCATTGGATGGATTTAGATACATGAATACCGTACATAATTACCCTAAACCCTATATCGTTCCTATTCAGGAGACTGTTTTATTGATGAATGAAATGAATGGACAGATAAAACCATTCTTATATGAAGTGAACTCGTTAAAATTTTAACTTCTCCATAATTTCACGAAGACATTGTGGCGTCTGTCATGCCTTTTTAGCTTTTTTCACTGGCCATCGTACATCAACACCTCAAGATGACCAACGAAGCATTGCAGAAGTTAAGGTCACTACACTAGTCCATCTCCTTTCCTCAGTTTGTCGTACACATGAGAAAGTTCAAACAATGGTGTTCGCCCTGAATATGGGAATACTAGTCTGACAGGTTCATGGGCCTGAGCCCTCTGATTCCTGCAATATGCATTGTATTTGAATAAAAAATGGACAACTGACAGCATACACTACAGTTCCTACATTCTTTTATGAAAAGATAAAGACAAGGGGCATTACGAAATGTAGGATGTACCACTAGTAGGTCTTCTCGTGAAGCTTCCAATGGTTCTACTATTCGACCCTTGTCCAAGATGCCATCGGTGATGAGAAACTGGCATATCCGACCCCATTTTGAAGAATCAAAAGGGTGCCTAACAAATAAAATTAGACCCCAGACTGGGATAAGAGAGATTGTACCAAATCATACAATATAATCTCATAAACAAGTTTCAAAATAAATATTAAAAAATATGTCAATGTCAACTGTTTACTTATGTTTAATATAAGGAGAAAATAAGAGGTAAGAGGGGACTAGAGGCAAGATCCCTTATATGAAATACATTTCTTGCAGCCCTGTGGCAAATTTATCTAAAGAGAAGATAAACTTTTACATGAGAGGAACTCAGAAATGATAGGAGCATAGCATTTAGGATGCCGACAATATATACAAACGCAACTGGATGTATTGTTTCGGTTTCTGGATGAAGAAAAATTTGAGCCTGCTGCTTCGTGCATCTACTCCATTCTGATAGTGACAATATCAGGAAATGATAGATGATTTTCGGCCTCCATTATTTTTATGCTAGTATTAATCCACATGTTATGAAAATTCTACGTCTAAGTTGAGGCCCATTGCTATTCTCCCGAGCATCCACAAGCTAATCACGACTCATCGATCCATCGATCCATCCATGTTTAATGGAAAATCATCACGACTCCATAGTTCCAATACTACCTCAGACAGTTAATCTTGAGTCGGGTAGATGATTCACTGTGTAAACAGAAAATAATAGCAACCCAAAAAACATGTAAAAGACAATGATAATGCAGGGAACAACATCTGTCAGGCCATGGAAACGAGTAGAACTCGAAGCACGGAATGCGAGACCAAAAGAACTTACAATTTCTCAATCCCCATGAACGCGATGTCATAAGAAGATGAGTAAATCACCGGAGCCTGGAACCCGGGCACCGCGCCATGAAAATTAAGTATTCATCAGAACGACAAGGACAACTCCGTGTTGAACAAAGGAGCAACTAAGACCATCTCGCTCCCCTGAATTTTGCAGAGAGCAAGCGAATCAGAGAATCCGTTCCACATGCGATGTACCTTGGTCAGAGGTACGTCAAAGTAGAGCTTGCTGGAAAGAATTCTCTTCCTGCGCGCGGTCTCGACAGCAGCGGCTCCCTCCGCTGGCGGCAAACTGGGCGGTGAGGAAGAGGACGACGACGCCCCCGCCATGTCGATCCAAAAGGGAGAGAGGATACGGGAAGAGGCCGATTAGGAGCTCCCCCTGGGAGCGGAAGAGGCCGAGGAGATCGAGAGCCCACAGCTACTTTCCTGGCCCGATCTTTCCATCTAATACCAGGTAGAAGAGCAACAAGCGAGACTGCTACTTCCGGCGGTGAGGGCCTCGCGGGTCCGCTGGTGTTCACTCGCGATGTCTGTTAGTGAGCGAACTGGACCTTTCCGCTCCGAGCTGTCCTGATTTCCCTCCAACGCGCGCGAGAGAGAGAGAGGAAAAAACACAAGCTGGGGTAGATGCGGACCTAACGTTGCTTTGAGAAGATGGGCCGATAAATAGGCCTGACCCGACTGAAAGGCTTCAGAAGCCCAGGCCCAACTGGAGAGAGAGAGAGAGAGAGAGAGAGAGAGAGAGAGAGAGAGAGAGATCAGGCTCAAGGGCTAACCCAGCTAATTGACACCCCCCCCCCCCCAAAAAAAAGCCATGCTTTTTTCCCAATATTGATTAAAAATTAACCCTAGAAAATACATGGGATTACCTTCAGCTGACCCAAAGGATCTCCATCAAGAATGTATGTCCTAACATTCTAGACCACTAAATCTGGACAAAACCTATTTCTCACAACCTAAACACTTGAATCAATAGATAAACACGAGCTTGATCAAGAAACATTAATTCTGACAACACATACGAGGCTTACTAGAAAAAGGATAAAAATAAAGAAAAGAGATTGAATTACATACCAAAAACATTGTTGATAGCTAATTCGAGCTGGATTCAAGGTCCAAATTTTTTGTAGATAACTTCAACAAACTATTTAAGTCTATTAGGATTAATATATTGCCCACAAATGGTAAAAATAGTTGCACATCTCCAACAGCAATGCATGAAGAAGATGAGGTATCAAGTAGGCAAATATTATAAAAAGAAACTTTCTAAGGTTTTAAACCAAAAATATTGTCAACAACTAATTGGGTCAATTCTGAGGCTTCAAATTCTTTAGACCAACCTCAACAACTTAATCGGGCCATTAGAATTATTATACGATTGACAAGATGATAAGGATAAATATGTGACGTCGTACTTCCACGAGATTGAGAAGAAGAGAAGAAGAGTTTATAATTGAATAACAAGAAGAAGACAGAAACTAAGACTAGAAATCCACAATAACCCTGGAATAGTTTGTAGGCCTTTTGAGAGACCTCATGTTTCCCCTTTCTTACTTGGGCCCTATAACCCTCCCCAATTGTCAACTCTTTTTCTTATGCCAAGTGGGGCCCATGTCAAACCCATTTGACCTATGAGTTGGCTTGGTTGGGCCAGTCTCTTTCTCCTTCAAAAATATGTGTAGATCAAGGTCGTATTGATACAATTTCCCCTCCTCTGTTGAGCACCTTGTCTTCGAGATGGAACTCTGGAAATCATCTTCAAATGACGTTGATCAGCTCCTAAGAGGCTTCTTTAATAAGTAATATCTCACAAGGTTAGAACTTTAGGGCATGTTGTCGTGGCGTAGACAATGAGCACTTCTTTATCCAGTTCACACATGAACATCAGGTGAAGTGAGGAAGATAAGGGTAGTTCGAGCTGATAAGCTATGGTTTAGATGCACTCTATGATTTTTAAAGATTCAAAGTATCATGGAACTAATTTCTCATTTGATTTCTTCACTAAAGATTTCATCTTGTTTGGCCTTGACCTTTAATACATTCGTTCACTCATTATAAATTTATCATATCTTCGATGTTGGCCAACCTTGGTTTTCATCTCATTTTGATCTCTATGGGGTAATATTTGAACTAGCCAAGGGTATGATATCGAGATTGTAGTTATATGTATATGGCTGCAATAAGAGTTAGCAACGGTTTGTAACATAACAAGGGTTGAAGATCCCTCCTATATAATGATTTAAATGGCTATGTCCTTATGGACTATGGTGAGAGGTAATGTAGATGTATTCTACTCAATATAGTCAAATGTGCCAAGATTAATTATTACTTAATACATAGCTTGGGCAAATATGGTTACCTCATCCTTTTAAAAGTATCATTTTACAGCAACCTTGGTAGTCAATAAGTTCACAAGAGAGATTGTCTTCCTATATAGTATTTCTAGAATATTTATGAATTCTTTTTGGTCTGAACTTTTCATGCTCTAAGAAACACAACTCAAGTATATGACATTACATGATTTGCAAACCAATAAACAAACCGAAGTGGTAAATTATTACATGGAAAATTATCTTTGTTCTACCACTAGTAAAATAATATCTTACATAACTAAGTATACTCTTAGTAAAATCCATAGATAGTTTTTCTCAAAACTAATGTACAATGAGGAGATATTATAGTAGTATTATTGGTGATAATGAAGATGACTCTTGATCTAGTAGTCTCACATTCATCTATATTTCTCTTGATCTTCAATTTCATTTTGTTTGAATAGATTTGTTCTGATACCGTTTTGTATGTCTAGAGGAACCTGGCATGACCCTCTAGTAGGCTATCATGGAACTCCTTGAACATGGTGTTTAGCATAAGCAATTAGGAAGGTATCATGAGGTGACCTTTATATCATACAAGTCAATAGTTGAGTGAGTAGTGAGGCTTAATAGTCTCTTTGTTAAGAAAAGTGCATGTAATATAAAACTTAATTGATAATTAGTTCGCATTAATGTTGATAATTTGATAACATCTCATTTGGGAGACCATGATAGGTTTGTCACATGCAAGTGAGTCAGTGTAAGAACTCAAGAGAGTAAATTCATTGTCTTATTTAGTGCTCCTTTATTCCTGATTTCAAAATAATAGCTCAATTTAAAATTATAGAGTAAAAAATAAAAGTAGACATCAATGAAAAATAAGTTACTATAATAACAATGAATGAATTTCCAAGGTCATTGGTAGTGCTGACAACTCTTGCTCTATGAAAACTTTGGATTCTTCCCTTGTATATGTGTTGGCATTGTGCTATCCACAATTCTCACGACATCATATTGATGATTTTAAAAAAGCATGGTTCTACAACCTTCAATCCCTCCTTGATTCTTGATAAGCACAAGGCTATTTGGGAAGTGAATTTCTGGCTTTGGAGATGTTGTGAACTCTAAGCTACCCATATACTTTGAAGCCTCTCTTCAGCTAACTAAGAGAGATTCATCACTTCACATAGTTCGTTCAGTCCACTCATGTTCAACTCAGACTAAATTTCCTTCTTCATACCTTTAATGTAATTATTTTCCATGATCTACTCCAATATACCCTTTCAAAAATGCCAATGGAACCTCAAAATCCCATCAATATTAAATCATCGTGTCTTCCTGCTTAAGGTTTAAGAATTGTTGATAAATGTTACTTGACAACACATCACCCTCTAGGCTCAGTATAACCTCATTCAACTTGTTCTCACTTGAAATCTTGATTTATCTTAAAGTAGAGCTCAACGCAGACGACTAAGTGTCTGTGTTATCCCCATTGAAGCAAGGAATAATTGTCCTTTGATGGCTCTTGTAGATTCTTGAGACTTTGGGTGATGAGGTGTGGTAGGTTCTAATCTTCCTTCTTCTAGTTGTTGTAAGGCAAAACCTCCTAGCTCAACTACCGTCTAATGGTCTCCCATCCTATCACGACATTGTAAGACCATGGCCAACATAGTAGCAATGTCTTCCCTCATCTTCTTCATCTCATCCTTGACCCCCCTCAATCTCTAACTCCATGGGTTTGGACGTTGTGTCAAGGTCATGGCTCCGATAGTAGTGATACAAATTGTGTACTTCTGCGAGATTGAGAACAAGAGAATGAGGGTGGGTTTATGGCAAAACAACAAGAAAAGAGATGGGAAATAGGATTAAGAATTCACAAGAACCTTGGAATAGTTCTAAGGGATTTTGAGAGGCCTTCATCTCTCCCACATATTCCACAACAATGTATGAAGGTGAAGTAAATACATAGCAGAATCTTATGCAAGAACCTCTCCAAGATTTGAATTACAAACGAAAAACATTGTTGACGAACATTGGAAGTCAATCAAGTGGCCCCTCTCCATCGGACAAATACAAAGATTCATCCATAAAGAAGAAAGTTGCAACAAGGGGTAAGACTAAATCGGCGATTGTTACAAACAGGGGTGAAAGATCTACAAAGATCCCCATTTAACTTGCTATTTGAGAACCACGAGAAATTCCAGACTTGGGAACTATGACATCAGCCGATTGAAAAGGCTATTTCTCGATATTTGATCGCAAACCCACCCATTTCTGACTTTGCCGATGGCTTCAGATGAATGGCTCCAAAGAATATATACCTATATATATTTGGGGATTGACAACTGATGGCAGGGGGCAGATTCGGAAAGGGTTCCTAAGATATATGGTGGGGCGATGGGGGGCAAACTATCGGCAGCTTAGAAGTCGTACTTGGTTCGCCCACTCAGCAGGATCAGGCACAGCATGTCAGGCAAGTTGGAGGCGGAGGAGTTGAAGAAGTTCCAAGATTCCAACATCAAACGCTTCCTTGAACCCTTGAAATGAACAACCTGGGCCAAGTTTTGATGGTAAGGAATACTCTTCGATATTCTCACACAATTTGGGCGAAGATTTGCGGTGATGATGATGATGAGAATCTAAGAATATATATGAGCTTTTATGGTAAAAATATACATGATTAGTGCACATATGAATTCTCAGTCATGTGAACCATCAACATAAATTAGTCCCACTTTAGATCCAGAAGAGCAGAAAAATATAATCACTGACAATGCACCACCATTAATGGGGCAGGGTGGGAAGTACTTAACATCAAACAATGCCATCAACGGATGCCGAGAATTCACATGTTTAATGAATTTTCTACCCAACTATGCTATTCCTTAAAAAAATTGCTATATCGTGCTGTGTTTTATCAGTCATCATGTCAGAAGATAGGTTTTCAAAAGATGAGGAAACCCATTGCATATAGACTACCATGGGATTCGCAGATTCCCCCAGAATTACCTAGGCACCCCCTTTTCAACAGCACAGGTCATGATAGGAAGTCCTTCGACACCTCATTAGAAGATATTGCCAAATCTTTTCTTGAGCAGTTTTCTTAATGAATTCTGACCAGCAACATGAACAGTCTCAATATTTTAAGAAAAAAACACGAACGCAAACATGAAAATGCAGCAATCGCAGGAAGAAATACAGATTTATATATACATATAATTCATGTACAAATGAAAGTATACACAAAAAATGAGAAGTGGTAGCAAAAACTGTTGAAAAAGCCAGTCCAAATGTAAATGGTGAAGGGACCAAGACTGAAGTGTCTCAAGAATTACCTTTACATCCAAGGGCATGCCATGAAACTGGCCTGCGCCCTCAGGCGGTGTCCAATTATATATAGCGCAAGGAAGAAAGAGTATTGACGTTCCTTGCAATTCAGCAACGAAAGGCTTTGGTTTGGCAAAATCTTTTGCCTCCAATGAAAGCTGAGATTTCATAATCCAAGCAAGAGCTTGTTGATCACCAAGCATACGAGAAGCCTTCATATATTTAGAAGTGTAAACCTCTAACACTCTCTGAAGAAACAACTTCGCCCTGCACCATTAGTACAATTTTAATAACTTTTCGACTGGGAATAAAAAACCAACAGCTTTTTCTTTACCACATTTTTAATAAAAACTAACCGTAGAATTCCATCCCGAGTTCCTCTGACTGCAATTAACCCAGAATTTAATGGCTGATCTTTATTGTTCCGAAAGGTAAAAGCCAAATGGAATTGTGGATAATTTTGAAATATATGCCCCAGATCATCAACTACAGCAATGTCAGAGTCAGTGAAAATAAAATGATTAATGCATTTGGGCATTTCCAAAGGCCTTGTCTCTAGAAATGCCTGCAAGAAAGTGGAAAACGGAGGTATAGAAGTTAGATATGCATGTCTGTTGATATAAAAAATAAACTAATTTATCTATAGATCATGATCCCTAACTCTCCTTTACTTCTAAAGTGTAAAGCATAATTTACAAGGTACCCTAAAAAGCGAATATGATTATGATGCAAAGATTGAAGAGTAATATTATATAAGACACTTTGAAGAAATCATATGGCATTTATTATCGTTAGATACCTAAAATAAAAACGGCCAGAACAAACATCTAACCTTATACACAACATATAAATCGAAACAAAGAGAAAACAAGAATCAGCAGAACGTTTCCATGCCCACGTTTTCAGTAGAAGCTTCCAATTTTTGAAAAGTACAGAGGAGTCTTCACCCCGTTCATCCCTAAGTATTGACAATGACCATGGATTATCAACAGCACCCTTACTGGCTAAAAACATGCAATGGCCCTTCTCTCTTCGCCAGATGCAGAATGTTATTCTGGTGAGCTCATGTTGTATGGGAGTAGATACACCCATCATCTGGGCAGCTTGAACTCTCTTGTAGTCCAGTTAAGCAGACATTCCACCCTATGATGCCCCGTTCAATATCCCCAGGATCACCATGTGTCGCATCCCTACCACAACAGTCAGGCCTTTTAATGCAGCATCTCCTATCACTCTCTTCTTTTCTGCCCTTTTTCTCGTTGACTACCTCCTTCCACTCAAACTTTCGAATAGCATTGAATTGGTCAATCCATTCAAAAAGAAGCCCCTCTCAATATTTTGTCTCATCTACCTTTCCTCCTTCCATCTCCTCTAGCTTTCATCTATTTCTAAATTGCATGTGCCTTGGTCCGGTTAAGTTTCTAACAACCAAAGATGCTAGCTTGAACACTAACTCTACTAGAATTACAACATTTTAAAAAATAAAAAAAGAAGGATTAAGAAAAAATTAAGAGGAAACAAAAAGAAATATTCGGATTGGTGGAGTAGGTTATCTTCAAAATTTTAACGTTTAAAAAACTTACAATGTAAGAAATAATCCTTTGAAGCATCAAATTTCCTCTGGAATAATCTCCCTCAATAGGCAGAATACTTGTGTTTCTCTTTGTAATTGGGAATGAGGAGGCAGGATCCGTCAGTATTATAACATTGCTACGTGGCATAGACACCTGCACAGCTCTATTTTGCAAAAAATAAGCAAAAGAGGAAATCAGGCTGCACTAAATCTAAATTTTGATTATTTTACATCCAATGAACTAGCAACTAAAAAAATAGTGTTTAGATAAAATATCAACTGTAAAGGAATTTGCTGAACGTAATAGCAACAAAATGTGTAGTTCATGAAGATTGTAAAAAAAAATAACTTTCAGTGCAAATTGTAAAAAATATTTTGGGTATTCTCGATGCTTTATACCTGTATAAAGTCAATGTAAGTATGAAGAATTGCAATGGACCGCTCCACTTTATTATAGGAAGTGTTCCCAACAGTCACTTTGTCGGAGACTGTACTTTCAGTACTGTTGTACACTGTAAATACTGTAACAAATGAAACGCTGCCACAAGCATCAAAAGTTTTAGACGACATTGAATGATAAGTCTGGTTCAGAGCTTTGAATCCTGCGACAGGAATGTTAAAAAATGTAAAGTTAGACATTTCCCACATGCACAGCGGAGGAAGAGATGATGGATTTTAGGGCTAATTCTGCTCCAAAAAAGGAAAAAGAGGACAAAAATTCAAGATGAAGGTATACTGGAGATTCCGCGAGAGAACAAGGAAATGGCCATTTTGCATTAGAGCACCCGATAGTAAACATGAGGGCTCGTGAATGGAATTCAAAGATTAATAGTTCCTATACATGGTGATTTACGATAGGCAAAGCATCCCGGATAACTTAACCGGAGAATAAGGAAACAGAAAATATTCTTAGTATCACTCGAATACCGCTGAACAGAATCAAAAATATTCCGAAATCGTACAAAAAAGGACTCCAATTCTCTGGCTTGTTTACAAAACGTATGTCAAGTTGTAACTTAGAAGTAATGTCCGCAGTTATCGTAATAAACATAAACATAAAAAAAAATTCCAAGCAAATGACAAGAGCCGTATTCGGGCGCAAATATACCCTGGCATTGGAGACGGTCGGGTCGGCCTTGACCAGCAGCAGGACCAAACACGAGATGGTCGAGTTTCCTCTTGTCCACCACCCCGCTTCCCTCCTTCATAACTGCGCTCCCGACGTCCGCAACTGACTTCTCCTCCGTAACTTTCCATCGATGCAATTCTGACACTGACAAATGAGCTCTCCCAGTCAGATCTGAAGAACTACAAAAACAAGTTGGATCCGCCACGATGGAGCCGCGGGGGGGGTGGGGGGTGGGGTGGGATCGCTTCACCTGAGAGGAGAAGAGGAAGGAAGAGAACCATGGCGACAGAGAAGAGCACTCCCAGTCGCCATCTTCTGCACATTCCCATGGAGCCGCCGAGGAAGGGAACGCCGACGGCAACTATCGCCGCCGGAGGAGGGAGCCGCCCCGCTAAATACATCTACTAATGGACCGGGCTTCTCGAAGCCCTGGAATAGGCCCGCCTCTTCTGGACATGATCCAGCCCGAAATTATACATCACTTAACTTATTTCGGGCCGTTACTGCTAAGTAACTTACCCTTTTCCCCGATTTTCACGGTTTTACCCTTCTTCAACCTCTGTAAGACTGTAGGCGGCCCTAGCATGCTGTGAGACGGTGAATTAGAAAAAGGGGAGCTTTGAGGAAGAGGGTCCCCGCTTGAGATGCCATCGCAGCCGGAGGAGGCCTCTCAACCCAAGCTCTTCCTTCACAAGCCCTCCAAAGGTGCCGTCCTATACCGGGCTCGCGTCGACTTCGTCGAATCGGACGCTTCTTTTTTTTTTCCCCCCCATCTTCCTCTCTATCGCCCCCTTTCGCTCATTAATTGTAGGTTCTTCTTGCGCTCGCGCGCAGCAACTTTGAAGAAGAACAAGGCTAAAGGAGGGCCTGCGCTGTCTCACTCGCCTCCGCCTGGTTCCTCTCGACCGGTCGGCTCCATGGATCCATCGTCATCCTCGTCTACCGAGGGGACTGCTGCTGAGTTGGCCCCAAAGAAGCCTTTCCTCCGTCGCATCTTCCCCTTCCTCCTGGTCGTCAATTTCGCCGTCGGAGGTTTGTCATTCCGATTGTATATTCCGCCATCTTCGTTCTTCTTTTTCCTTCTTTCGCATATTTGAATTTTCCAGCGTTTTTGTCTTGTAAGTATTGCATCTCCTACTGCAGAATCCAACCTATTGTCCTCTTGCTCGCTGGCCCATTATGCTACATTTTAGTTCTTCGGAATGAAGAGTCCTTAGCCTACTTAACCACCTCTACATCCTGTTCGCAATGTGTGTGTCAATCAATGCATGAAGCATCTAATAACCTGGAAACAAAGCACTGTGGGTTTTAAATCTCCATTCTATATGTTCTGTTGAAAAATGTCTTTTTACTTTGACCCTTTCACGATAGGATTGAGGGAAATCTTCTCATTATTTTAGAGAAACTTTGCTTCAGAAAGGTGTTTGATCGGTTGCCACTGCAGCTTTCCTTTTTATATGTTTATGACCCATTGCTGTAACAGCAGGGACAAGTATACCTTAATTCCTAACTCAAGTAGTATGAACATGATATGCGATTCTGCATCTATGCATCCTGACCTCTGACTTGAAGATACCTAGCCACCGCCATTTGCATATCCACAGTCGTCAAAGGTTTGATGGAAGCCATTGCATGAGACGAAGGAGTATACCTCTTGGTATTAACTACTGCAGCATTTTTAGGTCTTAGTTGACAGAAGAAGTTGGTTTCACTTCGGATTCATATTTGGTGCTGATGTCTACTGTCTGAGGATCACAAGAAGGTCATCAGACTATCATATGCCTTAGAATATTTTTTTGCATCGAAATTCAGATGAAAAAACGGAGACCCTTTGGTTGTATCTCATGAATTTTTATATGACGAAGTACAGGCGCTGGAATAGAGAAATGAGAAATGAGAGAACTTCGTGCAAGAAATAATTGTGATCTGGCTTGATGAATCTTTGGCGAAATGAACCCTCTCACCCACTGAAAGCACCAGACCCCACAAGAGGTACAAGTTCTTGCGTAGAATGAAAGATTCTTGGGTTATTTGCCAGAAGAATGACTTCCTTGCTATTGAACCGAAAAATAAACCCTCATACAGACCATTGCTTGAAACCTTTCCACGGTCACAGTTTGATAGGGTTTTGCATTCACGTAAATGCTCCATCCCAGTGGATTACATTTGTGGTGTGGGAGATCACTTTTGGTAGAGCTCAGCTCAGGGCAGGCCAGATCTATGTGGTTCATGATTCGTTGATCAATATGGAATTCTCGGTCTAAATCTTTTTGCTTTGTGGAAGAACTCGTGGAGCATTTCATGGGAGAGGAGTAACTGAAGATCTTCAGGAGAGTTTCAGGGATTTGCTAGATATTTGCAGGGATATTAAGTCAGTGGTTGACTGGTCTAAAGGAGCAGACATTGGAAAAATAATACTATGCTCTGCAGCAGATCGAAGCAAGGATGAATCTTATGTTTTAGTTGTGTTTCCCTTTTTTCTAATCCAGTATCTTGCCTGAAGATCTACTTTGATGGGAAGATAATCTCCCTCTTTCTGCTACGTCACTCCAGAAAGGTTGTAGGATTCTTTCCAATACAGGATTGAGTTCACTACTCTCTCCACAACTGTTAGGGATAATTTCAACGAGGAATCAAAGATAAACTCTTTTTTCCTTTTTTTTTCCTTTTTGTCTTTACCTTCTTTTTTTTTTCATTTTTTTCTGGTGGAGCAGGCAAAAGCTTTGTTAAGGTTATGAATGATCCATGTAACAAAGGCTTGGCAAGATGCATATGCATTTTGGGATTGAAGGAAACTAACTGGATCAATCTGTTCAATCCAAAATAATTAGTCAGTTGAAAAGTCCCATGTGATAGCCTTGTTTTAGTAGCAGGGAAAGTAAGCTGTGATTGTCTTCTTCTTTTCCATATCACCTCTGATTGTACAGTCTATCTTGTCATTGCTGAGAGCTCCTCAGTGGAGCTATATCAGGAAATTCTTCCTCCCTTCTATCTTGAGGAAGATGTACAGACTGGATTCCCTCTCGTCCTTCGTGATATCTGATATCTGCAGTCTACAGGCCATTGTAGCGGAGTACCATGTGTCCAGTATGTATAAATTATACATTCAGGCCTATGTCTGCATTCTGTGTAGTCAAAGGATCATTTAGAGGCGTTGATCTTTAATCACTGTTGAGTTGGATACCTCTTGTTGTTATCTAAATATCTGCAGTGCTGCAGCATATGTGCTATTGAGGACCACAGAGAAGAAATCAGCTGAAAAGGAGGAAGAGGATCCTGTCAAAAAGGGTGTTTCCTCGAATCAAGCCGAGACCTCAAAACCCGAAGCTCCCCAACAGCTGCCCCTCCCACGCCCAGAAGCACCCAAAGTGGCTCTTCCACCCGTCCCAGAAAGTCGACAACGTGAACTCTTCAAATGGATACTAGAGGAGAAGAGGAAGGTCAAGCCTGGAAGTCCCGCTGAGAAGAAAAAGCTCAATGAAGAGAAGGCCCTTCTTAAGAAATATATCCGGGCAGAATCAATTCCAAACCTTTGAATGAGTAAGCTGAGTTATGAGCTTTTGGGCCTCATATTTTTCGCATGCCACATTTTTTGAATTCTTTTCTCCTTGGTTTTTTTCCTCCCCTCTCATTAGGGATTGAAGCCTCTGGTGCTCAGACTCTTTGTCCTCACATAGGCTTTGGGAAAGAGAAGGTGGTCTTAGTTGACAAGAAGCTGTATGTGATTTCAACCTTGGTTTGTGTGGATGAGAATGCTTCTGAACTAGTAGGATAATGGGTGATAAACCTGATTAGCCTACTTGAATGAATGAACTTGAACAACGCTTCAAATTCTTGATCAAATTTGGTATGGATGAGTTTAATTTTTCCGTATTACCTCCTTTATATCGTCGATATTTTTCAATTTGGCAGTACACCTTAGAGTTTATTTTGTGGTCATTTAGTATCTTATGAGCAGAAATATTGATCATCAGTCAAAGATGACTGGATTAAAATTGTATGATTAGTATTACCCGTTTATAAACTATTGTTCTATATAAAAAGTCGAGTTTTTTTTCTTTCTATACATTTTAACCCATCAATTCTAGATTATAATGAATTGTGATCTAAAATATGCAAACAAAGTTGTTTTGGGTGATTTAGTTTGTTAGGTACCCCCCTCTTATTTGTCCATGAAGTCTAAGTGCCAAGCAGCATCAATTTAAGCATTGCATAATGATTTTTTAAAAAGTAAAATACAAATTACAGACAAATATGCTTAAGATATTATTATATGAATATAAAATAAGAAAAAAATGATAATTTCTTTTTTAAAAGTAAATAGTAATAATTCAATTATTATACTATAAGTGATCATGCTACAACAACTAGAAAGTCACTCCTAAGTAGCTAAGGCATGGTTGTTGCATATTAACATTTACTTGATTAGACTAGTTGATGCACCTTACTTGCTACTTATGCTTTGACGATTTAAATATATATATATATGATTTATTGACTCAAATTTTTGATGATCATCCTTCCAATTCAAAATTTATCACTAGTTTCCTCACCTTGAATTCTGCTCTATAAAGAAACAAAAGAAAATATCCTCCTAAATAACTAGGAAAACAATCGTTGAATTAGGTGGTCATTAAATTGTCTAAAGGTTGTCTAAAACACAAACAAATAAGGGGAGAAGTTGGGACTAAGGGCCAAGGCAATAGGCAAAGCTGTCTACATCAATTGCATTGCTAAAGTATGCTTCATGGGAAGTTGTTGAGTATATATTCACAACTTAAGGAGCATCAAAGCCACTACTTTGACATAGTAAAGTTTTATTTTTATTTTTAAATCTCAATTTTCAATCATCAACTTAGAACTCTCATTAAATGTAGTCTATGGTATGATTTTATGTGCTATGCAAGAAGTTATCTTTAGGTTTCATCCTTTTTTACCATGTTTGACATTTAATTTATTTTTTCAAAGAATATCATGTGTGCTAGAGTAAAAATTATTATTTTTAAAAATAAAATATGTCCAAATATTTTAAAATAAATATTGATATTGAAATTAATAGAATATATGTGCTCAAGGAAAATTCGTCCATGACCAAATTTACCTAGATTGATTAATGATTTTTATGAAAATGGTTATTTCCCATTATTTACTTGCTTAGTGTAAGACTTATTTTTATTGCCAAATACTTATTTTCAAGGACATAACTTTATCCCCATTAAACTACATGAATTTTAGGAATTATTTTATTTTCCATGACATTTAGCTTCTCAAAAGCCGCACATTTATTCATACTATTATGTCAATAATTATATGATTTAAATTAATCATTTTTAACTAAAAAATTCTATCTTCATTTTAGGAAAATAGAAGACATGCTCTCCCTAGATGATCAAGGATGGTCGTTTATTTGGTATTAGGTCAATCTTAGAGAGAGAGAGAGAGAGAGAGAGAGAGAGAGAGAGAGAATGAATGATTTCAACTCATAATGTAGTAAATCTATATTTTTTATTAATTTTATTTGATGAGGCAGAAATCAAGTTTTTAAGGAAACTAAAGTGCTAAAGTATTATTGCATCATCATTTGCCCAAAAAGTTGAGCCATTATAATCATGATACGAAAATTAATGTTTTTAATAATAATCAAGGAAATATGCCACCATCTTATTATTTAGGAAATATGTTAACACATATTTGCTAGTATTTTCAAAAAATATATAAGAATTATTGAAAAATATGATAGGCTTCATGTTTGTAAAAATTACTAAGGTCATAGAGTAGAAAATATTATAATTTTTTTTTTAAAAATAGGTGATCATTAATTTGATCATTGAAATAGAAATTTTTTGATTAAAAAGCATTAATAAAATTATTTTTTATTTGTTTATTGACATCTATATTAATATTTACTTTGAAAAACATTTGTTTTACTTTTTTTCTTACTTAATATGAAAATTATAAAATGTTGAATCTGAAGGATCTAGTGTTAAGATATATGTAGAATGATAAAATATAATAAGAATATATTAAAACTATATCTGAATCTATGAAGACACAAGTATGAGGACAACCTTTTAAATCAATACAAAAGAGTCATCTAGTGATTGATTCTAGAGAGATGTAATGGTTTAAGAGTGACTCATGATGTAGCCTCAGGATCATGACCCCTTATTTATGAACAAGAGATGTCTAATCTTTTGATGTCTTTTTCTAATTTAACCTATCATAAAATTAGAATAAGACATGATCTATATATATATGTGTGTGTGTGTGTATATATATATATATACACATACTTATAAGAGAAGTCGTAATTCTAAATACTTAAAACTCTAATGAATCACTTGAAATGAGATTAATTCAATATTAATATCATAATATACAATTTATATATAATTATTCACATTGAAATTAATTTAAACATAAACTACTCTAGGTTTTAAGTTATATCCACCCTCCTTACAGCCTTCCGTCCCCTTAGGCGGCTGCTTTACTGCCATATATATGAGGAGGCGACCAATTGGCCTTGCATGACTCTCTTGCAATCTATAGTTTGTCAACACTGTAGTTTACGCTGATTGAGGTCTATCTTGCCTCTTGAGGACACTTGCAGCAGGTTCGTGGATTGGATCTAGCGGGGGAAGCAACATAAACCTTTTATGATCATAGTAATCCAAAATACAATGGATACAACATAAGTCATATTCTCTCTCTCTTCTCTCTCTCTCAAAGTGTTGGGTTAGTACATCTAAATTCACCCACTAGAAGGAGTTTAAAGGATCGTGTGACTTCGAAAGGCCACCAAGTAGGATACTCTCTTCTTTAATAAATCAAACATCTAGGCAAATACTGGGCTTATCAGAGAGAGAGAGATCAGTATTGAGCCTGGGCCGTGATACCATGCTATTAGCTTCTCACCCAAAATCAAAATCACAGAGGCCCATTTACTTATGGGCCAACAAAGTTCCGTGGGGCGAACCGCACAATGAGAGAAACGTATTGGGTAAGGCACATTTTGGTACGTACATCCCGTGTGAACATCTATGACTCTTTGCTGTTATCCAGAACAGGAAAGACCATGGTGACCGGGGACCTGCCCTCTTGGATCTTCCTCGCCCTTCCTCGCCGGAGACCGGAGGGGCGCCGGCGGCGGCTGAATCTCCGATCGCTCTGTTCTTCCAAGTGCTTGCTCGTCCATAATTTTGTGGAATGACGTGGGAATGGTAATCGTGCGGATCCGATTGCTCCAATTGCATTAAATTAGGGCAGGAGGTGCTTGTCACAGTGCACCTCGCCATTACCGCCGTTGCCTCCCTCGCCCAATGGTCTTCTTCCACACCCGGCAGACAAGTGTGACATCTCCACCGCCCCTCCATGAATTCGCGAAGACGTCATGCCGGGAGTACTTTTTGTCTTCACGTAATCTCTCTCTCTCTCTCTCTCTCTCCCTCTCTCCCCTGTGCTTGTGAAGTTTGGACTAATCTTGGGGCCCTTCCGCGGCGTGGGAGCCTGTGAGGCGATAGCCGGAGGTCATCCGCGGGGATGGTGTCAGTGGGAACTGCGTCTCGACAAGGTCAAGCCTCATGATTCCCACTCTCAAATTTCAATTTCCTTCTCCCACTCACATCATCTGTATGGCGACATTCGGTTCCTTTTTCTCTGCCTCGTAACCCTTGCGCAAGATTTGATTCCCTCTCACAGTCTTGCCATGCGCATATGACTTTTCCGGAAATGTGGAATCCTTTTGAGACTCTGTTCTTTTGGAATTTCTCAGAGTTCCTCGCATCGGATTCCGCGCCTGATTTTCCCGTCTCACAGATCGTTGCGTGACGTGCGCTCTTGAGCATTCGGTCCGGTGGAGATTGTGAATCCTAACGTCCCGTGGAAGAACCCTCATCGATCTGAAGATGGCTGTTAGTACTGGAATTCCCTGCTCTCTGCTTGACGTTCGCCATGATCTATGGCCGCTTGAAGAAATCGATCCGAAAAAGGCAAAATTTCCCTGCTGCATAGTATGGGCCCCTCTCCCAGTGGTCTCATGGTTGATTCCATACATTGGTCACGTTGGAATTTGTCGGGAGGATGGAGCTGTTCTGGACTTTTCAGGCTCAAATCTTGTAACCGTAGACAACTTCGCCTATGGCGCAGTTGCCAGGTATCTTCAGCTCGACAGAGAACAGGTATACACCATCTTTCGCTGTGGTTTCTTTCAGCCTTATTTTCTTTCTCTCAAGTTACCCGTTATGCTATAGAAATATCTGTTCGTTGATATTCTTGTTCAAGAATGTTCTTACATGTATTATATTCGACCACAAAAAGGATGCAAGGAAATACAGACCAACCCATCTAAAAATTTTGTGCTATGCAGTTCCCAAATGAAGGAGAAAATACAGACCAACCCATCTTCATATATTTCAGTAATCATATCGCGCCGGTCGGTGTTATTCTGTAATTTCATGGTTGGGTGATCTCTTGTTTTGGGCCTGGTTTCCTTCCCGAATTCAAAGTGCTTCAGCCACCATTCAATGCGAATACCACTAATCAAGTGTTTGATCATGCTGATCAGATACTTTATAGGTACTGCTGCAGATGTAAATGCTACAAAATATCATGTTCGTCTGGGATAAAGTTCTTCTTGGTACAGAATTTGTGGAATGATTTTTGTTCTATCGAGGAGATTTCAGCAGGAAATCAGTATCAAGCTGTCTTTCTTGCTCTTTCGCATTGGATAAGCAGAATTTTTTGCCCTGGGGAGTGTTTGGCTGAGATGGATCAAGTGTTTATAGATCACATTTACTAAGTTTTGGAAGGAATTGATTGGCCAACAGAGATATATGGGATATGGTCAGAACTTCAGAGACTACCGGCCAGCCCGCTCCCGGATCTTCCTTCCTAAAACCAAACGAAGGACCCACAACCAGGCGAGGGAAAGCGGAGCTTCTGAGCTTCCCCGGCCTCGGCCTGACCTCTGACTGTGAAGTAGTGGTCTCTGCGTGCAGTATGAGTTGCTAGAACTTTGGAGAAATCGTCAGTCTTCTGCTCTAATATTCTTCTTACTTTCTTGGGTAGTAGATTTCTTCCTCTGATAGTAAAGTAGTAAATTATTAAAAGTGAGAAATGACCTTGAGAACATCAAACTTATGAGAATTATTATTAGTGAGAAAATAGTAAATAATTTAAATGAGAAAGGTGGGCTTCCGGAATATTTATAGGAAAAATATGGTGTTTTTGGATTGGATAGCGTGCCAATTATAGTGTTATGCTGCCGTAGCATTTTTTCCTCCGCTTCTTGGATCACCTGGCTTACCATCGTCTTTCTTTCCTGCTCGTGGGCAGTGCTGCTTCCCCAGCAACTTGGCCTCGCACTCCTGCAAGCAGGCGCACCGGCACGCCGAGCTCGGCAGCGCCATCTCCTGGGACGACGCCCTGCACGCCAGCGCACGGCAATTCGAGCACAAATTCTACAACCTTTTCACCTGCAGCTGCTACTCTTTCGTCGCCGGCTGCCTGAACCGCCTCTCCTACGGCGGCTCCATGCGGTGGAATGTGGTCAACGTGGCGGCCCTGTTGCTATGGAGGGGACAGTGGGTGAACGGCGCCGCCGTAGTCCGTTCCTTCTTCCCATTCATCGCCGTGCTCTCCATCGGGGCTCTCGTCGCCGGATGGCCATTTCTGCTGGGGTTGGCCTTGTTCTCCTCCCTCCTCCTGGCCTGGTTCCTGATAGCCACATACTGCATCAAGAACCTCGTAGAGTCAGAGATGGGCTGAGATGAATGAACAGTGTCAGAGTCAAAGATCTGAAGGACTGAGATGGGCTGGTGGTTTTCCTTTCTGGGCTCGTCGGTCATCATCTCTGCTTACATTTCCAAAAATTGCCATTATTTCCTGAAATATGGCACAGCTCTTGGGTCACACGTGTGAAAGGGTGATGGAGAAAATAAAAAAAAAACTTTTTTTATTAAATAAGGTGAAGCGTGGGAGTAAAAAGCGATGAGATTCTCTCCCAAACGCTGCGCGGGCCGAGCATCGCCTTCCCGAGAATCGATTTTCGAAGTCAAGCAAGGTCATCCGTTTGCCCCCACCCCCACTCCCCTCCCCTCCCATCCCCTTCCTCTCTGCTGGGACGCTTCCGCCGTCCTCCAGGGCTCTGCCGTGGTCGCCGGAAGTTTCCCAATTTGCTAAACCCGCCACTGGGATTGAGCAGGAGGAGAGGCGGAAGGAAGAGGCGGAAGATAATGGCAGTCGCTGCCGCCGCCACCGTTTCCTCCGTTCACTTGCTGTGCAGAGCCTCGTGGGATACAAATCCCAGCCCCAAACCTAGCAAGTTCAGCCACTCCGGCAAGTCCCCCAAGCCCTCATCCCTTCCTGCATCTCAGTCGCCGGAGATGGCAGCGACGGCGACAGCGACAGCGACGGCGACTTTGCCGGTGGCCCCCGTCATGAAAGAGGAGATCCCAGCATCCCAGCTCTGGAACTCCAACCGTACCCGTACTACTCGAGGTTTATAACTTGCACCCATAACCTGTTTGCGAATATGCCCCAAGGGGATGAGCTCGCTTCAGTTGATGAACATGTGATTAGATGGAGATGGAGATGGAATGGTTCGTTTTAGGTGGTGGGTTTTCTCACGCAGCCAAGAACCTGCCAATCCTTTGATATGTTGTTGTCACGGTCCTTTCCTGAACCTGGGTTCTTGCTTGATTAGGAAAGGCGGATGAGCTCTACCTGGGGTACGAGAGGTGGCTGCCCGCCGCGCCGAAGGTGAAGAAACCGAGATCGATCTACAATGCGGCCTCTTTGGCCTACCTGGGGGATGGCATATACGAGGTATGGGGCTGCGGCGGTTTGTCTCTTCCAGTGAGACTTCTAAAGACAAACCCAGCCTTCTTTGTCTTGACCTTCGCTTCGCTCATTTCCTATCCTGTTCTTGCCCATTTTTCTCCTTCTTTTGATGCTCCCCAGAGTCTTTACCTTTCATCTGCAGTTTTCTGCGCCGCCGGGTTTGATATCGACGAATAAAAGAAGACGTATTCTATCTGGAAATCGATAATTATCTTAGAAATCTGATGCGGCCGCTTCTTATAGAAAAAGTCTTCTAAGGCAGTTGACTTTGTGCGATGTTCTTCCTGCGCTCGCAATTATATAACGCGCCGCAGCGCTTTCTGTGACGTTCTTCTCTCTGCAGCTCTACGCCCGCAGGCACTTTTTGTTCCCCCCGAAGAGCATCGACGTATACAACGAACGTGTGATGGCGATCGTACGGTGCGAAGCGCAGGTTCGGACGGATGTTTGAGAGATTTCTCTTTCTCTCTCTAAGGCTCCCTGTTCCATCACATAATCCACCGCCCCCGAGTCTTATCAGTCTTCAAGAACATCTTCAGAGCTCAGCCTCCTACCTACCCACTAACGTTACGCTCGATGTGGCAGGATGCATTGCTGAAAAAGCTGATGAACGAGGACTACCTTACAGAGGAAGAGAGGTAACCAGAGCTCCCCATCCCCCATATGCTTGGAGAGATGAGATTCCGCCATTGAAATCCTCTTCTCCACAGAGACATTCTTCGGTGGGGGAAGAACATCGCATCCGGCAAGACCCGGACGAAGAAGCGGGCCGGCATGCAGGTCTACAGCCGGGCATCCTCCCTCGAAACCCTCGTAAGAAACACTTTTCTTGTTCACTCTTCCCCCCACAGCGGGAGATCCCTCTATCTAAGGAAAGAAAGAAAGAACCCACATGCTGATCTCCCCCTCTGAACCTGTTCGGCAGATCGGGTTTCTCTACCTCACCGACGTGAAGCGATTGGAGGACCTGATGCGGAGACTGGGGTTCTCGGCCGGCGCCCCTCCCCCGGATCATATCATGGAGGAGGTGGGGAGTCAACGTCCCGAATGACCAGCCTGTCGCTGACTCACTTGGTTCACATCCCCGGATCATATCATGGAGGAGACGGGGAGTCAACGGCCCGAATGACCAGCTTGTCGCTGACCCACTTGATTCACTTGAATTACATGCTTGTTTCTCGGCGCCTTTTCCCCGGATCATATAATGGAGGAGATAAGGAGTCAACGGCCCGAATGACTACCTTCTCGCTGACGCACTTGATGCACTTCGTTTACATGCTTGTTTCTCGGCGCCCTTCTCCGGATCATATCATGGAGGATATGAGGAGTCAACGCCCCGGATGACCAGCTGGTCGCTAACCTACTTGATTCGCTTCAATTACACGTTTGTTTTTCGGCGCCTCTCCCTCAGATCATATCATGGAGGAGAAGAAACGACCCGAATGACCAGCTCATCGCAGACCCACTTGACTCACTTCCCCGGATCATATCTTGGAGGATATGAGTCAACGCCGGGGACGACTAGCCTGTCGCTGACCCACCTGATTCTCTTCGATGACATGGTTCCATCTCCAAAATTCGTCCGATTTACAGGCGGGTGGTGGATCATCGGACCATTCTGTTTACTGAAATTCCGTCTATCCAAAAGTGGTGTTACTCAGGTGGCGCCGCCATGGCTGATGCGGTCAGATGCCACCCCACTCCATGAACTTCTTGACTTCGTCGTACAAGACGAGGATGGCGGCCGCCCCAGTGCTCCTGAAGAGGTGGGACACCGCCCCTCGGTAGAAGGAGGCGACCCCCTCCGCCCTGTAGATCTTCCTCCAGCAGTCGGCTGTGCTGTGGTACATGCGATCGTCCATGCCGGATTGCATCATCATTCGCCGGCGAACGGTGTCCAGCGGGTAGGAGATCATGCCGGCAGCACTGGTGACGACTTGTGCCGCTGCCCAGCGCTGCCATAGCGGCGCCTCTGGTGGCGACCCGGGCGGTGCCAGGAGCTCCTTGGCCGTGTCAAAGCCGCCAAAGTAGAGCCCCCGGTGGACGATCATCCCCTGGAGGGATGCCGGCAGGCCCCGGTAGATGCCCCTGATCCCTTCCTTCTCGTGGATGGTGCAGAGGAAGTGGTAGATGCCGCGGAATTGCCGGGAGTTGGCAGTGCCGACGTCGGCCGCCAGGCGGGTGTGGGCGATGTCGAGTGGGTAGATGATGATCAGCGTTGTGCAGCCGGCAGCAGCCCCGGCAGCAAAATTGGAGGCTGCGCCCGAGATCAGGCTGCTGTCGTCTTGGGACCAGACTGGGGCCGTGCTCCTCAGCATCGTCCTGTAAAGATCCTGCGTAACGTAATCTTCACTCGATTAGATTGGAAGGATGAGAGCAAAAGTTGACTTGCAGAATTGGATTCGGATCAAGAGCTAGTGCATCTCGTATCAGACTGTAATTAATACCCATGAAATAGAAGAACTGATCAGATGGGCGATAAGGTCCATCCCCCACGTGGGATATGCGGCCCATAGAGCATAAGATCTGGGTCGGTTCAAAAAAGTCAACTCAAGCCAGGGACGCCAGCCAGACAAAACCTTGACTCAGAAAAATGATTCAACTCTAGAACTAAATCTTTTATAAGATAAAGAATGATCAGAGTACCTGGGTCACGACTATGTGAAGACCAAGTTCAGAACATGGTATATGCCCCATGACAATATACGTTGAAAAAAATAACTAAATAAATAAATAATGGACCAAATTGTTTTATATCCCTTTGTTCCTTGTTCTAACTCCCCGCATCTTCGAAGAAATGCATAGATGTCAAAAAAAAAAAACCAATGGTAGAGTAAAGCGAGTTGCCAGAAATAGGTCAAGCGAGTTGCATGATCAATCAATCTACTACAAAATCACCATATTTGCACCACATCCAAGAAATGGGTCATGCCAGAAATAGGTCTGTCTTCTCAGCATCACGCCATTTGCATCCATACATCAGCGATAGAAGACCTCTTTTTCAAGAAAGGAGATGGTGGGAGATGATGTAATTATAGGAAAACAAAGGAGCCTGTGGCCACGCCAACTAATGATTTGGGTTTCACAGGATTCTTACTTCTTTGAGTCAGGATGCTGATCATGCACAATTGCCTGGAAATCAAATCAAGATTAGGGCGGCCTGGGACTAATGCTTGGGGAAAGGGGGGGTGGAGGATGGACCAGAGTGTACATGGGAATAATCCAGGAAAAAGCCTAAGATAATGTGTTTTTCTGTATCCGTCATTTCGAGATTATTTTGATTCGAGGATGTCGATGGAATCAGCCTCAGATAACCAGATTATTTTGGCTTACATTTGTTCACTGATCGTAGGATAAATCGACCCGGAATTTTAAATTATCCCCAAAAATGAAGTTGTACCCAATTGAGAAAAGCTGCGCGAATCTAGATCACTCTTCAAAACATCGATCACGCCCTAACTCGGGTCCACAGAGATGGAGGAGAATGCCAGAGAAGGAAAAAGCTTAGGTCGAATGTAGGACTTACCCTACGACGAACAGTACGCAATGTACACCACACAATGCGAAGAAGATCGACGATTGAGAAGGCAGCAATGAATATTTGGGGGGGGGGTGGGGTGAGAAAGGAGGGTACCTTGAAGGAGAAGTTGAGGGCCACTGAGGGGTAGTAGCGGATGACGCCGGTTCCGTTGCCGCGCCAGAGGGCGAGCGCGCCTTCTTCCTTCACCGTCCGCGCAAGGCAGTCGACCATCCCCCGGAACCGCCGCTTCCTGGACCGCCCACCGATCCCGACGATGGCGGCGTTGCTCTCCTGCGTCTGGAGCAGCAGCTTCGCCCTCTCGATGGGCGCCACGACGGTGTGCACCACCCCTCCCATGACCGCCCCCGCCAGAAGATCCCTCTTGAAATTTCCCACCCACTCCCAGTTCCTCCCACTGACGACCTTCTCGCCGTTGCTTCCGCTGCTACTGCAACCTACTTCCATCTCCACCCCTCCTCCCATTTCCTCCCCTTCCCAGTCCTCCTCTTCCTCTCCACCCCTCCCGTCTCCTTCTCCCACAGAAATACGCCCTCCGATTTTACCTTCTCAGTCGGTGGCTCCCGCGGGGATCACCGTGTCAATCCGAGGTTCGGCAATTTCGGCATCCGATTCCCAATAAATAGAACTCGCCGAGTCGAGTCCCGCACGTGCGATCACCTCGAATCTCTGTCTCCTGTAAAACGTCATTCTTCTTCATTCCGAGGAATGGATTCTACCTGTAGCGGGGGGCAATAAATCCGAGGAATATGGATTATTTATTTATTTCTGTTCCTTTGCGAAAATGAGGATATATGTGATAATTTCTGCAGGAGTGGGGCACACAGGTGTTTTCTCCCGCGAAGCTTGGACGACGTGCGAGATCCGGGTCGTCCACTCCTCTCCTGCCTCGGTGGCTCAGGAGCGGCTCCGAGGTGATCGATCAATCAGTTGATTCGACGGTATAAGCTAACTTCGTTTCATTTTTTTTAATCGAATGGATGGAGAGGCTGGTAGGCGTTTCAGAAGGTGACGCAACAGGAAGGAGCGTGTACCTGGAAGTCGCATCGCTCCCGTCAGCAATGGTGCTGCTGCTAGTGGGACGCACTCCATTTCTATTACAGGTGGTTGAGGTTGAGAAGGCACACATCGCAGAGTAGAGGTAGAAGAATGGGGGGACGGAGACGTGCGGCTCGCGGTGAAGGGAATCCAGAGAGAATGCCAACCACGGGAGTCCGGGGGATCAGCCGGGTCTGCATCGGTAGACGACGAGGCGGCATCGCGGAGCTACCGCGGCCATCAACATCCTGGCCGTCTCTTCGTGGGACACCACCGCGTCTTCCGCCTCCACCAACGCCGCCCCCACGATCTTGTCGTAGCCTCCGTCCTCGCCGCGGTCGCTGCGGCGTCCGCTCCCGGCCACATAGGCGATCAGCGCCGCCTGCACTGGCCCCAAGCTGGGGTTATACGCCGCCGACTCGGCGTAGCCGCCGCCGTATACCCTCCCTTCCTCGTCCGCCACCGCGAATCCCGACGGACAACCGCTATACGGCGCGTGTGCCGTCCGCGCCCCCTCCAGCGCCGCGGCCCGCAGTTTGCCCTCCAGCAGGGCCCTGCCATTGCAAACAGCGAGTCCGTGGTTCCCGTCGCCGGCATCCGCCACGAGAACGAGGTTGTTATCACGAGGTTCCATCAGAAAGGGACAGTCCTCGTGGAGGAGATCACGGGGACCGAAGGGATGGGGAATGAGCTTAGACAGCGGCTGGAATTCGGCCCTCGGACCCTCGGACGTTACCAGGATCTGGATCTCGGACGCATGGCGGACCTCCTGTAGGAACTGCCGGCAGTGGCCACAGGGGACGGCGGACACGGCGATGTGGCTGATCCGCCTCTCCCCGCGGCCGGCGGCGTTGGCGATCAGAAATTGCTCTGCGTGGACGGACTGGTTCAGCGGCACCCCGCGAAACTCCAGATTCACCCCGAGGTAGACTCTCCCGCTGGATCCCAATCCGGCAGCCCCTACGCAGAACCTGGAGATCGGCGGCCAAGCCAGCGCCTGCGCGGAGGGTACCAGCGTAGGAAGGAGCTGCAGGACGGTGATCCCCGATTGCCTAGCCATCGCCTCCGCCTCTGCGGCCTCGATGACGAAGATCCCGCCGCCATCACCCCCCTCCGTCATGGATCTCGCTCCTCCGTCACCCACCTCGAGACGCGAGACGACCAAAAAGGGTGATCCTCCTCCCCGGAGCGCGGGGTGTCTTCTCTACTCCCCGCCCATCAGCCTTTTTATAAGTTTTGAAGAGGAATGGGAGCCACGTGATCTCTGCTAATGGGTATGGTGATCCGAGGATTAGCATACCAAATACGCCGCGGAGCCACGTAGCAGATGGACAAGCCGTCCACGTTACTTCGACCTCGGACATCTCACCCTCCATGGATCTCTCATTTCTGCTATTCGCTGTACCGCGGTATAAATTATAAGTAATAAATAATTGCCGATCGAGTTTCGCGACACCCGCATGTGGCCCCCACCGTGATCCACTGCTTACCTGGACCGTTTGTCCTGTCTCCGGCTTTCCGGTGTTCTGCTCTACGGGTACAGAAGAGTCCAAACAGTACGAGTGCGCATGTCCCACGCCCTTCAACATGAGTTCCGAATAGGAGAGTTGGAAATTGCGGGTCCCACTTTATTTTAACCAATCACGCGAAAAAGGACGAGAACCGTGCGTGCTGTCGCTCCGAATTCCCCATCCCCCCAGCCCACGTGTCAAGCACTACCCGGCCACGTCGGACAGGCCCAATAACGGCCCTGCGGCCAGTTCCGTGTTTGGTCTCTCCAACTTACTGAACCATCATTTCCGGTCGACGTAGCAGGTGGTCGGTGATCCCCCGCCCCCCTCTCTCTCTCTGACACGCACGTGCCGTTCGTGTGATCCTTCTACCCCGGATCTTCACCCAGATGGGAATACGCTCAGATTTTCTGAAAAAGTAAAATATTTAAGTTGAATATTCCAGAGACAAATAAGCCCAGCTCTGTGATCTGTAGAGAAGATTTCTTAGGGGAAAAGGGTCTGATGGCAAGTGTGGAGAGGGAGGAAGAAGGGGAAAGCGTGGGGAGAAAGAAGACGTAGCAGAAGGTGCAGGCAATGGAAAAGGATGACAGTAAAAGCTAAAGCCAAGGATCGGAGAACAGCTGTTCCCTTCTTCTTCTTCCTCTAATACAGCTCCTAGTGGCTGCTGCTGCTCTTAGGCGTTCTGATCCTGCTGCATTATTCACGTCTATCCATCCATCTATCTACTCTCTGTCTTCCTCTCTGGAATTAAAAAGGGAAAAGAAGAGCGAAGGAGAGAGAGAAGGGAAAGCGAGGAGCCTGGTTTGAAGGGGTGGGCGGCGGCTGGAGCCGGCGGCGGGGATGGGGACGACGGCAGGAATGCGCCGTGCTGGGACGGTGAGGCCGCCGCCGCTGCAACTGGTACATTTATGGATCCTTCTCCTCCTTCCTGCGCCTGCAACCGCTGCTGTCACCTATGACCACAAGGCCGTCGTGATCAATGGGCAGCGGAGGATCCTCATCTCCGGCTCCATCCACTACCCCAGGAGTGTCCCCGAGGTGAGCTGTCGTTGCCATCTCTCTGTCATTCCTCGTCATTCCATCTCCTTGGTAATGCGGGCTGTTCTCCCAGCTGACGTTTTTCTTCCCCTCTTCCTCTTTTGGGATGTTCAGATGTGGCCGGATCTCATACAGAAGGCCAAGGACGGGGGACTCGACGTAATTCAGACTTACGTCTTCTGGAACGGGCACGAGCCAACTCCCGGCAATGTAATCTCTTTTCTTATCCCACATGTCGCTGTGAAGCTGTTTCTTGTTGGGTTTCTTCCTCCGCTTTCCATCGTTCCTTCTGATCGACTGTCTTCTCCATGGATTCAGTATTATTTCGAGGAGAGGTACGATCTGGTCCGCTTCCTCAAGCTGGTGAAGGCGGCGGGTCTCTACGTTCATCTCCGCATTGGCCCTTACGTCTGCGCCGAGTGGAATTTCGGGTAAGAAATCATCAGAATCCCGCTGCCCGAGCGGAGAATTCCTCTGAAACGACGGCTCTCGGGTCCAAGAATCCTAACCCCCCCTCCCCTCTTTCTTCTTCCTTGTGCGGCAGGGGATTCCCAGTTTGGCTGAAATACGTTCCCGGCATCAGGTTCAGAACGGACAACGAACCTTTCAAGGTTGGTTCCCCGAAGAACACTCAATCTTCTCTCCCTCCCCACGTTGCCTGTTCCAAGAGATCAACTGTTTCTTTCTTCTGCTTCCTGGAAAAAGGCCGCGATGGAGAAATTCACAGAGAAGATCGTCCACATGATGAAGGCGGAGAAACTGTTCGAGTGGCAAGGAGGCCCCATCATCCTCGCCCAGGTTGCTCACCCTACCGACTGACTGCGTTTGACAAGAGAGAGAGAGAGAGAGAAATTGGTCTCATTCACCCGCTCGGTCTGATCTCGCAGATAGAGAATGAGTTTGGACCGTTGGAATACAATGGCGGGGCTCCGGCCAGAGCTTACGCGAACTGGGCGGCGAAGATGGCGGTCGGCCTCAACACTGGCGTTCCCTGGGTCATGTGCAAACAAGACGATGCCCCTGATCCAGTGGTAGGATACCCCCTCCAAGGCCACCCTCTCGCTATGCCTATGCTGGCCTTTTCTTTTCCAAATTCTCATCTTTTTTAGATATTCTTTCATCATTCTGATGAGGACCCCGCCTCACATGGCTTGCCTCTAACTTTTGATTATGCTCTCCTTTGTGGGATTTCCGAGCACCTTTCGATTATTTCCCTTTCTGGTATATTTAATTTCCAAATTCTGATTTGGGATTCAATTTTTTTTTGTTTCCAAGAGCCTGTTCTTGAATATCTGATGATTTACGGAATCCAAACGATCTGAATTACTGCAGATAAACAGCTGTAATGGCTTCTACTGCGACTACTTCACACCCAACCAGCCCTACAAGCCGACCATGTGGACTGAAGCCTGGACCGGCTGGTAATTATAGTTCCTACTGGCTCATTAAGGCATGGGAGAGAGATAGGGAGAGAGGGAGGGAGAGGGCCAACGAAGATTTCTGACGTGGGTTCATCTGGTGAAGGTTCACAGCCTTTGGAGGAACAGTCCCTCACCGACCCGTTGAGGATCTGGCCTTCTCTGTCGCGAGGTTTATCCAGAAAGGTGGATCCTTTGTCAACTACTACATGGTAAATGCTGCAATGCAAGGGTTATTGATATCCCGAATCTTTATGGAAAATGTGGGCTCAATTCACATTATGATTTTTCTTCCCCATTTTTAGTACCATGGAGGAACCAACTTTGGTCGGACAGCTGGTGGCCCATTTATCGCAACAAGCTACGACTACGACGCTCCCATCGACGAATATGGTGCGCAATCAGTTCAAAAATCCGAGAGCCAATCGCAACAGTTCGATGAACTCCACTCATCAGTCATTTTCTCCAATCCGGGTCTACTGAAATGAATGATTTATAGGAGAAAACGATTGATGGGGGTCGGTTTCTCATGAACATTTCTTGAAACAGTGACTCCCATCTCTCTTTTCTGCAGGTCTGCTAAGGCAGCCCAAATGGGGTCACTTGAGGGACCTGCACAGAGCCATCAAACTGTGTGAGCCCGCTCTGATCTCCGGAGATCCTGCTCGTATATCACTCGGAAATCATCAGGAGGTATTGCCCATAATGATCTGCTCATACCCTTATGAGCTTGGAGCTAGCTGAAGCTGTGGCTTTCTTCATGTATTCAGGCTCATGTCTTCAACTCGACGGAGGGGAGTTGCGCAGCATTTCTTGCCAATTATGACTCGAATTCGTATGCGAAAGTTGAGTTTGATGGGGTGCACTATGATCTTCCTCCCTGGTCCATCAGCGTCCTTCCTGATTGCAAGAACGCTGTTTTTAACACTGCCAGGGTGAGTGAATCCTCGCAAAGAGGAGCTTTTTTCCCGAGGAATGGGCGGGGGGTTGTCAGTGTGTGTGGAGGAGCTTAGAATCAGATCTTTGGAACCCACCAAATCTGATGTAGTTTCAACAGGATGATTCATTATGTTTCATCAAAGGCTCCTAAATTTATTCGATCTTACTATATATGGATACATGGGCACCGATGTCTATTGATTTTGCCGTTTTCTTACTCTGCCAATGTGTGATCTTTTAGGGTTTTCAGATGTACGATCTGTTTCCATTTGAACGATTTCCCCCATCCAGTGGGTTTTCTTTTCCTGATTTTATTCGTTCTCTTTATTTTCCCTTTTTTTCGGGAAAAATTGAAAAATCTAGACTTTATTTCTGGTTGCCTTTTTTTTTTTGAGAAAAGTCTTAAATTTACCCTGTGTGTGCTCTCTCTGTCTTCGTAAATTTTTAAATTTTTTTTGTAATTAACTCATGGAAAAATAAAAAATGTAGCCTTTATTTGCGCCATCTCTCCGTAGAAATCCCTTTTTTGTAATAATTTTCTAGGTAAAACATGCCGAAAATCTTTATTTATTTCGGGAAATCTCGAAAAATCTGCTCTTTACTCAGACCATCTCTCCTCCGATTTATAAACCTTTTTATTTCATGACAGTAATTTATTTTCGGAAAAATCCAAGACCCCAGTCTTTGTTTTGCTCTGATCTGACCTCCCCAAGCAGGTGAGCTTCCAGACCACCCTGATGAAGATGACTTCGGCCGGCGCATACGAGTGGACTTCGTTCAGCGAGGAGTCAACTTCACTCGACAGCGGCTCGTTCACGACTACGGGCCTCCTAGAACAAGTCAACATGACCCGCGACTCCACTGACTACCTCTGGTACTCGACATAGTAAGTGGGGCCGAACCCAGAGACCCTGCGGTACTCAGAGATGGATCCCATTGTCTACCACCTATTAATGGAAATGTTCTGGCAGCGTTGACATTGGCCAGGATGAAGAGTTCCTCATGAATGGGAAGTACCCGTCGCTGACGGCGATGTCAGCGGGCCACTCGTTGCACGTGTTCGTCAACGGGAATCTCACGGGTTAGGCGGCAGGAATCTCCGACGAAATTCTCTCCTCCCCAACTAAATGATGCCGCCGGCTAATTTATTCATTCCTGTCTGTGATTTTCTATCTGCCAGGGACCGTCTACGGGGGTGTGGAGAATCCAAAGCTCACGTACACAGGGACGGCGAAGCTGCGGGCTGGCAGTAACAAGATTTCCATTTTAAGTGTGGCCGTCGGTCTCCCGGTGAGCTCTCCCCCTCCCTCGTCTCCACCACAAACAGGTACTCTGGTTTAGAGGAAAGTCTTTCCGAGTCAAAGGCTCCTCTTTTTTTTCTTTTCTGAGTAAAGACTCCTCCCTCTTTCGGTTGGGGTTTTTTCAGAACGTAGGGGAGCACTTTGAGACGTGGAACGCGGGGGTTCTGGGCCCGGTGGTGCTGGACGGGCTCAACGAGGGGCAGAGGGACCTCACCTGGCAGAACTGGACGTACACGGTTGCCCCCCTCTCGCCCTGCCCCGCTGACCAGTGCTTCCAATATTGGAAACACACATAAACCTTCCCTCTTAACGAAGCAAGTCCCGTTGCTCTCTTGCAGGTCGGCTTGAAAGGCGAGGCTTTGGAGCTGCACTCCCTCAGTGGCAGCTCCTCGGTCGAGTGGGCCGACGTCTACCCTAATCAACCCCTCACATGGTACAAGGTACAAGGCACATCTCATCCCTCTCTCTCTCTCTCTCTCTCATCACCATCATCATCATCATCATCATCATCATCATCATCATCATCATCATCATCATCATCATCATCATCATTATCATCATTCGTTCCTTCCTCTTCCCAGGCTCTGTTCAGCGCGCCCCCGGGGGACGACCCGCTGGCTCTGGACATGGGCAGCATGGGGAAGGGACAGGTGTGGATAAACGGCCTGAGCATAGGCCGCCACTGGCCCGGCTACAAGGCCCACGGCTCCTGCAGCAGCAGTTGCAGCTACGCCGGCGAGTACAACGAGAACAAGTGCCAGAGCAACTGCGGCGAGCCCTCTCAGAGATGGTAACCCCTCTCCTCCTTGTAGGCTCGTCCAATAGTGGTGATCACAGATGAACTGATTGAAAGATTGATTGGTTGATGAAGGTACCACGTCCCTCGATCGTGGCTAAATCCGACGGGGAGGAATCTGATGGTGGTGTTCGAGGAGTGGGGAGGGGACCCGGTGGGGATAACGATGGTGAGGAGGACAGTGGGGAGCGTCTGCGCGGACATCTCCGAATGGCAGCCATCGAACTGGCGAATCGAGGACCCGGGGAGGGCCGAGGCCCCCAGGAGGCCGAAGGCCCGGCTGGGTTGTTCCCCTGGGCAGAAGATCTCCGCTATTCGATTCGCCAGCTTCGGCACGCCGCAAGGCTTCTGCGGCAACTTCTCCCAGGGGTCCTGCCACGCCCACCGATCATACGATGCCCTCAAGATGGTGCGCGCCTCCATTACCATCATCTTCTAGATTTCTGTGGTCGTTAATTCTTATGTGTCCCTACTATTGCGGTGCAGAACTGTGTGGGCCGGGAACGCTGTACGGTGGGTGTCGCCGCCGATGTGTTCGGCGGGGATCCTTGCCCCGGAATCATGAAGAAGTTGGCGGTAGAGGCAATTTGTGGTTGAAGATGGAGATTCTTTTAACGATTCCGTTGTAGTCTAGTTGGTTAGGATACTCGGCTCTCACCCGAGAGACCCGGGTTCAAGTCCCGGCATCGGAATTAAAAGGCAACTCTTTTTATTTTCTTATTTTTTTTTGCGCCGTCGTCGGAGATCAGTCCGCCTGTGACGCCATCCCCAGTCGTTTTAATATTCCTTCACGGCGTGCGCAGCCCGAGGAGGTACCGCTGCTGGATGGGTAGAATTGGGTACGGGTACCCATTCATCCATAGTTGACTCTGCAAATTCCATGGGTCAACAATCCGTCATTCGTGGTTAGGATTTCAGCTGCCAAAAATAGAAAAATATATATGTATATATATTGTGTGCAGTGCGTTTACCACTAGAAAAGCCTGGTTCTTCTGAAAGCATCCTAATCCGTAGGATTTCAGCATCCACGGCGGATGGCTTTGAGGTCGCATGCCCTCCACCATGGGCGCCTTCACCTTGGGGAACCGGAGCTGCATGGCCCTCTGGAGGTCCTCCTTCCTCTGAGCTATCGCCACATGCAGGCGCCTGCCGAGGTACACGGCGCCTGCGATAATTGAGAGCTACTGATCCGCATTTTCTCTCCACGAGGAAATTAAGCGCACCCACTGAAGATCTTCTTTTTAGTTCTTACCGTTCAGAGTGGAGATGGCCTTTGCCGCCTCGTGGGGGCCGGAGAAGCCCACGAAGCCGAACCCCCTGCTGACCCCTTTGCCATCTAGCGCGACAGTGGCCGAGCGGATTCTTCCACACCCACTGAAGATCTCCCGCAGAGCTTGGTCATCGACGGAAACGTGAAGATTCTTCACGAATATGGCTGAATTCTATGTAAGTTTTGACAGACAGACAGACGGAAAGATGTTCACGGTCAAGCTCTGGTTTGCAGGAGCCTGTTCCTGTCAAAGAAGGTCAAAGTATGGGGTATTCTTTTTCTTACGAGGACAGACGGAAGATGGCTGCACTTGGTGTTCTTGGATCCCTCGGATCCTTGTGTCAGAGCCTTCTCCCGCTCGGCCCTGGTTAGAGCCTTCCCCACATACACTGTCTTCGATCCTAAAGTCAACGGAGATTCTGTCATCACAAAGAAGAACAACAAGATTCAAACATAGATATCGCGGGAATGGAGAGGGTGATGACCGAATTGGGTGCCGTTCATGGCTTGAATTGCCTTCTTCGAGTCTTCTGGCCACTCGAAGCTGAGGTACCCAAAGCCCTTGGAAGATCCAGCGCCGTCCCTCACGACATGAGCCTTTCTGACTTCCCCAAACTCAGAGAATCTTTCCAAAAGGCTTTCATCTGTGATGTCGTCGTCCAGATTCTTGATGAAGAGGGTGGAGAATTTTGGGAAGTCGGGTGGCTGCCTCATACTCTTTCTGACAAATTTAGCGACATAACTGCGGAGAAATTTAGGGCAAACCGCTCAAATCAGACGCCTCAGATAATCCTGATAATTTGATGGAATCCAAGAGAATGCAGTGGAGTGAAGAATATGGGAGATCGGAGGAAGGATGTTACAGCTTCTTGCCGCCGTGCCCTTGGGAGCAATGGAGAGCTTTAATGGCGGCCTGAGCAGATTCTTCTGCTTGGAACTGAACGAACCCAAAGCCCTTGCTCCGACCGTCGTCCGTCGCCACCTTGCACGACAATACCATGCCGTACTTGCCGAACATCTCCTCAAGTTTCGCTCCATCAACGGAGGGGTCAAGATTCTACGATATTCGGGAAAATCGAACGTAAGTACAGAAGCGGAGAAGAAAAAATGGAAATCGAGGAGGACAGTCCGCAAGAAATTAAACCTTAACGAAGACATTGGCCTCGCCAGTTTTCCTCAAGATGGGGTTTCTCAGGGACCACATGATCCGCATTGGCTTGCCCAGCAAAGGGGTGTGATTAAGCGATTTCAGAGCTTTCTCGGCTTATGAAAAATCATCAGAAGACGAGAGTCAGGACAACAGAAGTGGAAGAAGCCGAAGAAAGAAAACCTAGAACTGATCATCAAGATGGGGAGGAGGACCGAAGAGAGGAAGTAACGAACGGAGGAATTCACCATTGGATCTTGAATAAAAGTTGACGTAGGCGTAGCGGAGCGAACTGCCTGTCCGCCAGTCGCGGCAGACACGGATGGAGGAAATGTTGCCGCAACCACTGAACGCCGCGGAGAGATGGACCTCGTTGACGCCATCATCGAGATCCCCTACGTACAGCGTCGCCGTCACTGGTGAGACCAGCGGAGCCACAACACCACCCACCATCCTCTCTCTCTCTCTTTCTCGCTTCTAATGATCTCCTTTCTGGCGGGAGTGAGGAAGTCGAAGCCCTTTTTATTTCGGAGCGAGAGAGAGAGAGAGAGAGAGAGAGAGAGAGAGAGAGAGAACAGGCGCGAAGGTTCACCGTAGTAGGATGTCTGTTAGGTGAGGAGTTCGTTACAGAGAAAACGGTTGCTACAACCGTCGGGTGAGTTTTCTTTCGGTCACCGCCTGGCAGAGGACTACATAAAAGGCTGTTATTGGGCTAGACTAGAGCTTAAGAGGAACAGCTTTTTAACAGGCCCAGTCCACTGAAGTTCATTCTAATCTCGAGTGTAATGGGCCTGATGAAAAAGACCCATTAAGGCGCCTATAAAGACAGATATCATGCGGAGCTTAACGAGGCAGATCTTAGGCGGGTTGTGGTCTTTCTCAGAGGGGGCGTCTCTGGAGCGTGGACAAATCTCCCCTGTGCTAACAGCTTTTCTTCTTCGTCGATCCTCGAGTCATGGGGAGAACGTAGGAAGGCCGCTTCGCACGACGCCATTCTCGTCCGCCATGAGGCCCCTACATCGCTCTTGCAGCGTGTCCCTGCAGCTTCCGCCTGGTCATCGTGGCCCCTCAGCCTCTGGAAATCTAGAGAGACTCGGGGAAGATTTCGAGCCCAAGCGGAATCATTCTCCTGATGATGACCGTAATGATTCTCGTCGAACTTTTCTGTGCGAGAGGTGGAGCTATCACAGGAATCTCTTCCAGTCATCTCGTCAAACCAAGAAGCATGGGTGGTTGCTCTCCTTGCCGAATTGCTGCAGCTTCTTGGGCTTCTCTCGACGGAAAGATGCCGGTGACCACCAGTATCCTTTCCCAATACCAGTCTCTTGAGTTTTGAGAGGAACTTTGTCTTGCCGGAGCCGCTAGCTTTGGTAGCTGCAGAAGCATCCAATGAGGCGTCGTCCGGTTCCCCGTTTTCCGTCTGGGAGGACGCCTGAGAGGAAGAGCAGCACTCCCACTCAAAATCAACCAGGTTAGCGGGGGTTTTCTCCATAGATCCAGGATTTGCGTACTCGTTGATGAGCTGCTTGACCTTGTGTTCTGATTTAGGACTCAACGTCCTGCTCAAATCCCTCGCCACTGTTTTCCCCGGTGGCGTCTGGTAGTTTCTTAGCTCGTACCGGAGACATGCGTTGATCCATCTGAGGTAGACCAGCTCTTCCACATCTGCACAGCGGTCGGTGTGGAGCTGCTCTATTTCCTTCGCCAGTTCGTCGTTCGTTTGTCTCAGATGGATCGCTTCCTCTGATTCCTCCGATGCCTGTCACACAATTCCGCTTCCGTGAGAAACGGTGAATAAATGAAATTTGAATGTGGGGGAAGAAATTCGAGATTCTGGTTCAGACCTGGGGAATGTCTGGTGCGGAGGGGCGAGAAATTTGTGTTGATCGCAACTTCTCCGACAAATATACGTTCTCCTTTTCTAATTTCGAGTTCATCTCTCTGAGCTCTGCAACCTCGCGCTCCAGATCATTCAGTCTCTCCAGTCTCCTCTCCATCTCCTGATACTCATCCTCTCCCTTGCGCTCCAGATCTCGCAGCGCAGCAATCCTCTCTTGCAGAGCAGCAACCGTCTCCTTCGCCTTGGCCGAATCTGACTCGAACTTTCGCTTCAGATGGTTGATATTGGCCCTCGCAGATTCGAGTTCGGCCTTAGTCGCCATATAATCAGATAACTCCTCCTGGAGCCTCTGGTTGTCAGCCTGCAGGGAATCAATCCTGATAGAGAGAAGCTCGGCCTCCATTGCACCGATGTTCAGGCGGTCCTGGAGCTCCAACATAACTGATTCCTGCTCCTTGAGGCCGTAATACTCGAGCAGTTGGTCCTCCAGGCTCCTCTCCCTCTCCTGAAGCGACTGGACCAGGTCTTTCAGGAAGACGATCTCCTGCTCCCTTGCCGTCTCCTCACCGTTCTCCGGTGATATCTTCGCAGGCGGGTTTTCACAGATATCCGTCTCCATCGCCTCCGTGTCCAGTCCTCCAAACACCAGCTCATGGAACTGTGGAAGCAGGTATGATGCCCCATCTTCCTCTGAGTTCTTTTTGCTCCGAGAAAGTTCCACGACATCGAAAGATATCCTGGTGGCGGCGCCGCCATTACTGACATTGGGCGATACATCTTCCTGTGGCATCGGACGAATCCCATTGAACAGAAGCTACAGGGCGCATAATCGAGCAATTTCAGATGGAAATACTACAATCAACCAAAGAGGGGAAACGGGAGAACAGCACCGGAAGATCTTACGCGTTGGAAAAGAATTTTATCCCTGGGACTCCCACGTGTTTCTCGGCCGCCTTCAACTCGTGCCCCTACGATTAAAGAGAAGGTAAAAATTCAAGGTTCAAAAGAAAAATCTTTTGGCCACTCAGCCGACAGAATCGGGGGAAAGACGAGGAGACGCAAGTTGGCGAATACCTGAAGAAGAAGGACGACCGTAGCGGGGATGGCGGCGGGCACCGCAGTCTCCCTGGAGGCTAAGACGATAGAACAGATAACCGGCGAATGACAGAGAAACGGCCACCCCAATCTTCATCAGAAGAGACTTCACCTCCCGCCTCTCCCCCGCAAGCCACTCCTCCACCCCCATCTCTGGCCGGCCCCTACTTATACCGATCGAGGAAGAGAAAAATTAAATCACAACATGGAAGCCAAACACGCCGCGAACCAGGGGGCGGACCAGAGGAGGGATAGAAAAATCAGAAAGACAGAAAGAGAGAGAGAGAGAGAGGAAGCTACTCCGGATTCAACACCGAGTGCAGATAGCTCTCTTTCAGCCTCCGTTCACGAGCGCATGATGGTGACGGCGGCCATGATCGAAGCAGAGCGCGACCCACTACTCCTAGGCAGGAGAATTCCCATTGATCTTACGTCAAAACTGCAGGGGGGTCTGCTCGTTGAAGGACGAAACCAGTCGGACCAGCAGCAGGGAGAGCAGCGGGAAGGTGCTGCCGTCAAATGTCAACGGCGAGAAGAAAGAGCTCGAAGAGGATGATATCAGCAGACGGAGGCGATCTTCTTCTCCAGGTTAGTCTTCTCCCCTCCCCTCCCCTCCCCCCTCTCTTCAACCTCCTCTGGCCTCTACAGAGACCCTCGCTCTGGAAGCTCCCCCGTGACGGAGGACGGCACCACGTATCATCCTTCCTCCCGTGGGTACCTTCCTGTGGCTGCAGTCGCTTCTCCCTTCCCTTCTCTGCACGTATACTCTCCCATGAATTAACTTCTCGCCGTCGCGTGGAACTCCCGCGGAGCAGAATCTGATCGCCAGGTCCACCCCGAGCTAGAGAGAGAGAGAGAGAGAGAGAGTCAAAGGGGGGGGGGGGGGTTTCGCCTCGTCGGTTGGAAAAGTGCGGATGGACGACGTAGGCGGCTGCGAGCGACCGGTGCTCCACGGTCCGGGTCCAATATAGCAATAGAAGTACCACGGACGTCCCATTTTATGAAGAAGACAGCCGTGTCACCTCACCATCGGTTCAGACGATACGAGCCGGGCCAGGCCGTGCTACGAGCTGTTCAACCGGCCGTGCCGGTCCCGCTTTCCGGGCCGAGCCCTGAGAGATCTACAAAACCAGCCCGGGAAGCCACACCGGCCGGTTAATATTAAAGAAAAGTTTAAAACCATATTTATTGTATATAATAAAACCATTTTTTAGCCTCTGGATGACGAGCGGGATCTTGTTGTACAATAAAAGGTGACGTGAGCAATGACGCAATATGCGGCTAAACCATGTGCCGGGTCTGAACTGAAAGCCAGTTAATGCCCTTAATTGCCATTTCAGCGGTCGTCGGAGCCTACAATGTGCGGGCAGGTAGAATGGAGGTGGGCCGCTGCCCTTTGGCCCAATTAGAGGAGTCTGCCTGGAAGCTGTGCCATCGCCACGTGGCACCGGACCCTACTACCGGCAGAACGAAGACAAAGGTGAGATTCTGTGCCTGGTGAGGTCAGAGCTCCTTGAGCCGGCACGTCCCCTGCTTCTGAAGCTCAAAGAGCATCAGAAGGGCGGCGGAGTCTTGAGAGCTCCGCTTGTCCAGCCGCGGGTCCCCCCTGACTTCGAGCGCGGGAGAATCCGGCACGTGCAGCTTCATCTTCGACACGAACCCGCTCGTCTTCTTCCCCGCCTCACTGCACCAAGAATGAGTCCCCTCGGATTATATGAGGTTAGCAGAGTCTGACCTTTTTTGGCTTCGTCTTGTTCCTCGGATTACTAACCTCGGTTTCACTAGTTCGGATTCGAAGGTCGGCAGTGGCCACAGCAATCTCTTGCAGAGTTCGTACAGGGCGACCCTCGCGCCTCCCTTCTGCATCTTCACCGGCACCTCCACTACAGAAAAATAATTTAAAAGCGAGTCGGAGACGAGCTACTCCATGATGATTATATCATTCCGACGATCCGAGTCCGGAGAGGAATACCCGGCGAAGAGCGGCAGGAATCGTCGGGTTTGGGTTCAGGTGGGCGGTGAAGTATTCCATCTCCTTCTCTAGGTGAAGACGCTTGAGGTGGTGAAGCCTTTGATCTCCTAGGGGTGGGGAGGTCCCCCATGGCGTTGGGGGTGGCGGTGAGATTTTCGGCCGATCGCTTCCTCTTTGCTGGGTGCCTGTCATGGCAGACGCCATTTTCCTGTTTAATCCCCCGAGCCGTTAGAAACCAAACTGGACTGATATGGAGCACCATGCCATCGCAGAGGAGTGGAACACAGCGGAGAAAGTGGTGCACAGAAAGCGAACCTCGAGATCTTTCAGGAGAAGGGCTGCTGCACGTCCTTTTGCAGCTTTCTTAGATGTATCACGGCCTTGCCTGACCAGGAGCACGCCCTCGAGCTGGACCCTGAGCTCGGCGACAATGTCGTCGCTGCTGTTAGTGTAATTTGTGTGCACAAAGTAACCACGGCTAGCGCACAGTTCCGTCAATGCGCGCAGAGGTGGGAGCTCAAGATTGTCTGGGGTTACGATCGGAGAGAGTAGGGATTGGAACACTTTCCAGACTGCATCTAGATCAAGGTTTGAGTCTATGAGGATTGCCCCGGCAATGCTTTCCACAATATCCCCGAGGACCTGAAGCACAGGAAGGCAGCCGGCTAGGAGAGAGAGAAGAGGAGAGAGAGAGAGAGAGAGAGAGGAGCACTAGAGTAAGTATGATATGTGAAAAGAAGATGGCAGCTCACTTTGGGTACTTTGGAGGACTTAGGTGATGAGCGAGGAAGATCAACGTCATGGCTCTTGATACTCTCGACATAAGCAGTTACTTGCTCCAGGAGAGCTCCGGATCCGTGCTGAAGGTGATGATGAAGATTATACCTCACCGAAACTCCAGCGAAATTTTCGTTGTTGACTGAGGCTGCCCGCAGGTCGGTTAACTCGCCTGGACCGATATCTTTATGGGATTTAAATAGATGCCGCGTGATGAGCAAGTCCAGTACCGAGTCACCCAGGAATTCCAACCGCTGAAAGAGAGCCTAGAGGTCAGTGATCATTTTTTATTTTAAATAATTTTTTGTCATAAAAAATATACATATAATGGGTACTTTACCTGGTAACAGTAGCCCGCTCCCATCTGAGAAGGATGTGTGATTGCCTCCAATAAAATCCCTCTGGAAGAAAATTTATAGTCTATTTTGCTCTCCAGGAGTTGAAGCTCTTCGAGCTTCGGAAGATAAGACCAGAGAGATGCGCTCCGGGCGGCTTCCTCAACCCATGCAGGCTCAATGCCAACATCCATGGATAGCCATTCCATGCAGTGGAATGCCGCAGGAAGGCCGCCGCCGACATAGTATGCCCCGACTAAAGCTTCAACGCAATCGGCGACAGTCTTGGAGCATAGCCAGCGGTGACCTTCATCGCAAGCCTTTCCAATAACCCGAGGACCTTCGTCCTTCTCAGAGATAATCTTCATCGGAGCTTTGGAAGCGTCGGCATCACATCTGCAGTGCGTGGGTCGTAAACGGACCTGCCCGGGAGCAACCCAGCACCGCGGATCAAAGGCAGCATCTCGTATGTACCCCTGCGAGACATCAATTTGTTATTATGTAACGAGAATATTCAGAATCTACTGTGATGCATTTGGACTTGTAATCTACTGTGCAAAATGTATGAGACATTATCATTCATTTGGAGAAGTTAAAAAAAGTCAACGGAATCCTACATCTAAACAAATACGCAGGAAAATAGTTGTGATATTTTCTTCTGCCATGTACCTGCAAGTTACGACTGATGCCCAGTTGATGGAGGGTAGCATTGCAAACTGCTCTTGATCTATAAGCAGATAACTGGCCCTCGTGCTTCTGAGGATATCTTAGGAAGAGACTACAGCTGACAGCGTACTTGAGGACAGAGTCTCCCAGAAGTTCCAAACGTTCCAATGAGAAGCCCTCATTACATCTGAGGGTTGTAATTGCTTCCAGAATCTAGAAAAACAGATCGATAAGCACAGAGTGCCAATGATGAAAACTTTGAACGACGAAAATAGTATATTACCAGGAAACTTGGCACGGCAGAGGCGTTACCAATTTCTTCTTTTAGCTGGCTAGCTAGCATGAGCGATTCTAACCGATGCATAAATGATGGTAACAGGTAAAACGACTTCAAAGTTTTGGCTGACACGTCAACGGGGATCAGAAGCTCTGGAGGCATGCGAGCATAAGTTGGTGTCTTTCTCTGTGCCATGCCACTCGCCTTGTCAGCTTCGCCAAGGGAGGAGTCAGCTAATCGTACACACCAAATATGACATCGAATACCGCTATTATTTCAGGAGGAATGTAGAAAGAAGTCATATAACCAACTTAAATACAAATATAATGGGCCGGGTTTCCCAAAGTGGAGACATCTTCATTGAGATTCCAGATTCTAATATATGATGCATGCCATAAATGGATTCAAGAATGTTGCAGGAAAATACTACTCACCGTCCTTGTAGCACTATAGATTTTATAGAATGTGCCATAAATTCTTCCATTAAGAAAGAAAAAGTAGAAAAGGCAAGACACGATCAGAGATCCCAGGAAAACTGCTAAAAACATTTTAAACAGGATTTGACACGGAAAACAAAATTTGTAGGGGGAAAAAAGGCAATTTTCAAATTTCTTTAGCCCATATACAATAGTCAGAACCCCCCCATCTGTCTTAAATTTACTAGCAATCCATGATGACGGAAAAATATATTCAATGAAAGACATTATTTGTAATATTCCAACTCCAGTTGAACTCTTCTTAAAAAATAAAACATGGGAAGAAAACCAATATTTACTCAGGCAAAACAAAATCAGTATGCTGAACAAAATACACCTTATGGATTTAAATGAAATGACATCCAATACAATTTAAAACAAACTCCACTAGTCTTGTAGGTAAATAAAAATTACAATGAGGAAGATATCAGGTTAAGTTGCATTCTCCTCAACAATAAACAAGGATTAGTCCATATACTCAATTCCCTAGGCTCACACAACCGTAGTCCCATTGAATGAGGGATCTACAGCCATCAGGAGGGATAATCCTGATTCAAGAGGGAAGGGCAGGCAGCGAGGACTGTCCATTGTGGACTTGTTATTCAAATCATCATCAAGCAAGCGCATACTGTCTGGCTGTAAAAGTTGTTGTCCATTTGAGAAGGTGAACACTCGAATGGAAACTTCTCGAAATAACGATACCACTAAGACTATCAGTCCTCATGCTGTTCTACCTTGTGGGAATCAAGTGGATCATTTCTCACCGAGCTGATGATCAATCAGAAAGTAACAAAGGATGTGGATCTAAAGTTTGAGGACAGATCACGGTCTATCCCGGAGGCAAGAAGCCAAAGGAACGAAAGATATTGTTAAGGATAATTTTCGCATCATCAGAATGTCTCAACGTTTTCAGCTCCGTCCCCTTCAGCGTTAACCAAGATTTTCAAATGGTGGAATAACTAGTACGACTTTCGGTCATGGTGCACTCTACCATTTACAGTCTTGTGTTTGGTACTCATACCTTTACCTATGACGAATTGAGTTTTCAGGAAAAAAAAGAAAATAAAAACAAAACAACATTACTCACGCAGTAATGATGAAACACTGGAAGCTAAAAATACATAGAATGGAATTTCAGCTCAAAAAAAGACCAAGACAACAGGCAAATCGAAGCCTTCAAAACCTATTGACATCTTTTAATGTGAATAGTACAATACCTTGTCCCTTAGAGTTTGAATAAAGAAGATTGTTCGGGTTATGGCTATGCTTCAAAAGAAATAAGGGCTGCTTAGAATGCCGAAGAACAATACCATATCTGCAGCAGCCGTAAAAGAAGAAAAATTACATTACAAAGTATCAGTGCGTAAAACATCAAACTCAGAAGGCCATATGCCAGGTAGATAACTTCCTCACTTTTTAAAGAAGTAGTCTGAGAAACTGGTATAACCGGCTGTCCGATCATCAAATGGACTTTCAGCAGACATATCGATTAGTGCGTCAATTACAGTATATAATTTTCCAGTATGAACTGCCAAAACTACCATATCTTTGTGTTCACCTAAAAGAACAGACTTGTCAGCAAGGTGTATAGTACTTGTTCCCTTGCATTCAACCAATGAACTTTCAGTTGGGACCAGTGAAGTTACTACTCGACACAGTAATGCATTTTGAGGCCCAGATAAATGTATATTCCTCATGAAATTGGTCACATATGCACACGCCCGAACTGCTTCCCAATCTATGTTCAAAGATCCAGGACGAAAGATTGATGAAGTATCAATAGGTAATAAGAAATACATCTTCGTAGTGCTCCACAAAGGTCGGCTTTCTGGAGAAAGGATGAATTTCTTACGGACTTCAGAAGATTTGGGCCCAATAAGCAACTTTCCAAATAACCCATTAAAGAAAAACTCGTGGAAGAGTTTTGAGTGCTCCACCTGATATCATGACATCATGGACTTCAAAAGATAATAACACTGAGAGAAGGAAATGAACAAAAGGATGTAATTTAAGAAAGGAACCTGTTCTGCATTCAAATTGAACGAGCCGCATGGGGAAACAGATGAAGTAACATACTTTGCACCAAGATTAAGGTTGACTTCCACATGAGAAATATCAGAGTCTAACACGGCATCAATTAGGAGGACAAAACTTGAGTATTTTACAGAATCTTCATTGCAAGTGAAGTCGATTTTATATGCTTCTAAAGCCACAGCATCTCGACTGTTAGCCCAAATTCCTGACAAAGCTCGAGCTGTTATCGATCCATGTAGCTCCTTCCTTCCTTTTGTACCTTCGAATGGTCCCAAAAGCATGTTACACATTAGATATACTATATAGGCATTATTACATATACACTAGATGCATATTGAAAGAAAAACAAAAAAAGTAGCTCAGAAGTTTCTTTGAGTAAACCTGCAATGTCTACCTCAGGATAGAACAGGATGGTGAGTAGGAAAACTTACAACAATTGATATGGTACCTACTTGGGGGCTAAGCACATACTTTTCTTTGCCACCAATTAAGTCAGACAGATACCTACTCATTATTCGGAGGTGAATCATAGAACCAAAAAAGCTGTTCCTACTTTTGTTTTAGGTGGAATATTACCCTTGAGATGGGATCCTCGTGGACACCACTCAGGATGGAATATTACCAATTTAACATCGTGATACGTGCCACTGGTACTGAAAAATTCCCTGATATCAGAGACCAATGAGGGGACAATATGCGTTTGTTCTCCAAGTATTCGAGTCAACCTAATACATGCTTTGCAACCCATTCACCACCAACTCCTCAGCCAATTTCATTAGTGTACAATACACTGCAACTGCTGTGCAGAGAGACACTGGTCCTGATTTTATGAGGTCAGCTCCATTAGCAGTTGGATCGAAGTCACTGACACCCACAGAAAAAAGTGACGAGGGGATGAGCATCACGTCTAAAGTGACACCGCACTAAGGACAAGACCATAATTCAATTGCCGTCAGTGGCTTTGAAATAATAACACCTGCCATCTTTTGTCCGGCATATATTTTCCTCAGTCTAGCCTTCTTCCACTCCACCACCTAATGCCTTTGGCACAATCCCCTACGTCGTCACTATCCCCTTCCTCCACAAACTCGACCTAAACAAGGAAAAAAATATACGGGTCACGTTCCCTTCTGACGTGACAAGTCTCAAAAGATATCCACTAATGGAGAAGTTCAACCCTCATGTAACGCTGCCATGCTCTCCCAGTAACCACCTTCAATTATAGTTTTTTTAGGGTTTCCTGTCAATTCAAGAAATTTAATGAAGCATATTCTATAGACATAGAAAGCTCGGCAGGTAATTCATTCGGTACGTGATGTTTTTAGTAACTTGTTATCATGTCTCTCTAATAGACTTGAGATATTTTTTTCTATTTATTATATTCAGACCCATTCATGGAATGGCCTTTTTCGGTGTATATGTTTATTATTACTTGGCCAAAAATGGTGCCACAAATCACCAGGGTTTCATGTGAATCTTATGTAAAACGGCTCATTTGACCTTCTGTGTGACTAGTGATCCAATCCATTTCTAAAAGATTTCATTTTTTCAGTCTTACATGTTAAAATAAAACCACATTGTGGTAACAAGATAAAAACAAAATAAAATCTTTACCATAATAATGTGTATAGGTTTAGAGTGGGTATTTTTTTTCTAGAATGAGTATAATTCATTATGACATTGTGGTAACAAGAACTACCCCATAAGAAGGCTGCGAACATAAGAAGCTGAAAGTTGCTGGTGCTACTTTTCTACGTGTTAACAGGAAGTATGAAAATTTGTTGTGCAGAAAAAATACTCAAACTGAAGAGCCATACAAAGTTGGAATCTGAAGACGACTGTTAATTTAATACAATGATAACAACAAACGCCCAAAGAAACATTATAGTCCGTTTTATTTGCAATAGCATTTCAATACTACCTCATGAAAGAAAGGAACATGTCAGCCAAATAAAAAAAAATTATAGACATGTCTAAATGAGCACCTTAGTTATGATTAAAATATCTGCGTAAATATCAACAAATTAACAGTTCGTTACCGGACCAATTTGAAAGAAAGGCCAAAGAAAAAATTTATCCCGTTTTATTAGATATAGCATTCAATAATATCTCATGAAAGAAAAGCTAATGTCCGCCGCATCAATTTTTTTGTTAAACATGTCTAAATGAGCACCTAAGTGTGATTCACATAATTGCATAAGTATGAAAAAATAAACAGTTTTTACCTCAGGAATTGTAAAGAATGAAAAGACAAGTACCTGCACCTAATGCTGAATTAACAATCTCATCATGATTGGTTTCAATATGTTCTTCAATAACAGGAAGAAGATGATCATCAAGTGCTCCAATTTCATGCAGCTTTTTACAAGCATTTAAGCACACAAGTTGCTTTGCTAAATATGAACTTCGGCTGACAGGGCCTACCAATGCTGGGAATGCAGCGTTGGCAGGCAAGGTCAATTTGCACTCATAAATTCCACTATGGGAAGATATCTGGAAAAGTGGCTTTGGGTCAAAGTACCTGCAGTTCAGTTCCATAAATTGTCTGAGATAATTCAAATTGAACAAGGTAATAGTTATGCGTTATGTGAGCAGTGATAATAAGGCAAATGTTTTGGCAAAGGTCATGTTGGAAGATTCAGAATCTGGCATGCTATCGAATTCTGGAAAAGACAAAACAAAGGAAAGTTTTAGAATATCAAAATCTCAGACTTTAACTTCGCACTACTCAACAAATGGCTGTTAAAACTGGGACAGAGGAAAAGATGGGGAGGTCATTCTGAAGAAAACTATAGAAGCGGCATATCCTTAGAACTTCATCCAAATGTCTCTACTAATGTCTTCAGGCGTGGAGAGACCATTCTTCGGGCAAAAGATACTGTGATAGCAGATAGGAAGTTGTCAGTCGCAGATCGTCATTCTTGACAGTAGCTAGACAGTTCTGCTTTGGATGGATCCGTGGTGGTGCACACATCCCCAGCTACTTTCTGATGTACTTAGCAAAGGCTTTCTGATTTTATTGGAGCATACCCAGGATTCACAATGAATCTCCATGACATAGAAATAGAACAGGTTATTGATCTCTTCATCCTAACTATTGGGTAATAATTAGAAAGATCAGATGAAGATTCGTTGCATTGCAAATGGGGAAGAAGTGTGAAAATTTTCAGTTCAGTTAACCTACATCATAATTAGTAATGAGAGCATCAAGCATCATGTGAATCATGAGCTTGAGGATTTCATCATCCTTAAACGTGAGGCATGTGATATCAGGGGGCCGGGTGCTTTCTCACTTGTGATCACCAAGTACTCTTCTTAGTTGACATTTGCAATTCCTGTTGTCTACATGGAATTTATGAGAAGATACTTCTCCTTAGGTGTTCCTTCACGCAGAAAATTTGGTGCGATATCTCAGCACCAATGATATTAGGTGCTGTATTCCTACATTACTGAAGGTTGCATAGAGAAGATGGAAGCGGAGCTTCAATTATAAGGGAGTGTGATCATATTGTGCCGCAGCTCATATTGCTCACAACCTTATGTGCCACAAGGAAGGAACATAATAGCTTTATTTTTTTCATATGAGCCACTCGGTAGATGAAATATTTCAAGATATCTCTGCTATTCTACAAGGGTGAGAAAGCGCTACTTTTTGTAGTGGGGCGAATGAATCTTCTATTTTAAGAATTCATAGTGCTGCATGTTCCTCTCCTGGCGTACGCCTCTCATAAATGTATAAAGAGATTTTCTTTTTTCTGTTCGGTGATTGTGTATGCGTAATCCTAAATTTCTTTCTTCAGTCTCCATTATAATGGTCTTTTGGTTCTATCTACTTTCAAAAAAAGGTCCCAAAATGGTAACAATTTTTTCAAAAAAAAACATCAAGCATCATGTGCAATAGAATACTAGACGTACTTATCTCCAGGGAGGCTTTCACAATATTTACCAATAAGCTTAATACTGGAATCTGTAGTAACAATTGCTCCAGTTGAGTCAACAAAGTATGAGTTTACACCGTGCGGATACTTACTCCATGCGGATACCTCCCTGCCACCCCATGCGGATATGCAAGCATTGGGTTCTCTGTTTATAGCAGTGTCCATCATAGAATACTTACTCCTAATAATGTCAAATAGTAGATCTCTTTGTTGAATGTTCCCCCTGCACATGAGTTCGGAATAAGTGCAAGATATACACCGTTCACGTAGTATATAACTTGTTCATAGTGTCAAATGCAACACCAAGATAAAATGCTTTCTCAGTGGAAAGAGGTTAACATTCAAGTCAACCACTGGACTCAAAAAGATGTATAGATCCCCATTAGATCTAGTCAGAAACAGATTCGATCCGTAGACATATCATAATGCCGGTGCAGATAGTACATGCAATGGAGAACTTAAAGATAAGATGTACTATACAATCGCAAAGCAGTATAATCATTCTTTCAGAAATCTGAAAGAGTGGAATGCTTACACACTTCACTAAAATAAAATAACAATTTGAAATGACAGTATTGCATGATTCTGTAACACAGCCATCAGCTTAAAAATTAAATCAAATGTAATACACGGTCAATTAAAAATTTAAACATAGTTACAAGGAGTTATGTAAGCTTCAGAGATACCGGTTTGAGGATCAATTACTCAATAGGATATTCATTAGGAATTTTCATACCAGCCAAAACAGATTGTCTTAGGTGAGTAAATAAAATTTTCAACAAAAAAATAATAAGACATTCCATCAAAATTTTAGATGACGCAAATAGAAAAAAAGGGTATGCTAGCTTATCAAAGTACAAAAGTAGTTGCAAATATTGAAATTTTTGTGAGCTGTTTCTATGGCTTCAGAACACTGATATGCCATCCCTTAATGTTGTGATCACTTATGTTAGATTTTATAGTGACCTTTTTTCACTATATGAAGGGCTTGATTGACTCCACGACATTCGGATAAAGATTGAAAAAGTTTGCTTTGTAAGGTATTCTGCACTTATCTCTCATTATAGCTGCTGAAGCCATCTTTGAAAGAAAAGCTTAATCAACTTCAAGCCAACTACTAGTAGGAGGTAATCCAGTGCCACTCATACTTATATCATGAGCTGACTATTGGAAAATAAATTAGCTTAACATCGCATTTACCTTTCAAGCATGATGAAATAATGTGAATCCACCTGACGTGCCCGTCCATGTGATTGGATATAACTGCGAACTGTTTTGGGCAGGTCAAAACGTATCACATATGAACAGTGTGGTATATGAAGTCCCTCTTCAGCCACATCAGTTGTGAACAATAAGTTTACCTGAAAGATTCAAGCATCCCAGTTACAGAGAAGTAACACACTCGTCTCTCAAAAATGATAAAATGAGCATAATTAGTAAGATACCTTCCCGGAACAGAATGACTTCAGAGTTTCCTTCCGAACTTTTGTGGTTAGTGCATCTGTAGACGTACTACCGCCTGTTAAATAAGCAACTTTTAGGTGCGATAAAAAATTTATCTTCTTGATGAATCGTTCAATTACTTTAGCTGTAATAATCCTTTCCACAAAAATGAGGCAAAGTACTTGTGTTGAGTACCTGCGGCAGACAACAAAACATAACAGATGATCAAGAGAAAGAAATTATCATTTACACTAAGAAATGAAGAGAAAGTTCCAGTACCCGATTGTCTGAAACACTCGCACTAATTCAGAGAGTTTTGGAGAAACGTAACCCATTTTTACAATCATTGAACGGTCAGACTCTGTCTTGAATAGCTGTTCATGGTCTGATAAAAACTCAAAATTAGACGAAATAAAAAAGTAGAAATAGAAGAATATCAAGTTAGACAGAAAAGAAGTGGCAACAGAAAAATTCCGACAGAAGACAAAGCAATCATCTTTTCGTGAACTTTTTCTTGTTTACCACGGAAGTAAATCGAAAGAAGTACCATAGTGAGAAAATGAACAGTAAATTGGATACGAAGACTACTCCTCTGTCCACAACCCTATCTCCAACATATACAGAACGAAAATTTCTACCCTTAGCTGTCTGAAAAACAAGAAATAAGTTGTTGATATAAAAAAAAATAGCTAAAGGTGGAAATTTTCAGGTAGCTTACTTCACTATCTTGCATATGTTTTCCAAATGGAAAATAAATACCGAGTACTGATTATTAAAACAACGACCGGGAAAAAAATATTCCAAGTCCGCTAACCTAGTAATCTGAAAATGCAGGAATGTCCCCCTGGCAACGCTACAGTGCCCTGGGGGAGGAGTTTAGAGGCCTTATAGTAGCACGGACCTCCTTTTTCTTTCTAGGTCATGCGAAGGGGGCCTATCAGCGCATTGAGATTACCCATAGCATACGAGATAAAGATCTAAATGTTGCTTTACACAACCGATTTTGAAAACTTAGGCGGAAAAATTCAAAATAAAACCGATAGTAGACATCCTAGAAAATTTTCAAATGAAAAATACCAAGCTGAAAGTATTTACTAATCAAATATTCAAAAAACAGTTCAAGAAAAAAAAAATGCAATGAAAATAAAATTTATAACAACAGACGATAGACAGTACCCTCAAAATGAAGGAATTCTAAAAAAGCCAATGCATAGGAAAGTCACGGTAGGAAGTTCAGTTTGAAGAAATAATTACAAGAAAAATTAAGAGCATAGATTTCTCGACTCATGTACCATGTGTGAAACATTGTTGAATTTTAAGCAACACATTCTTCAGAAAAGAAACATCAGCCGACAGATTCGCCCTTGACAAATCGCATCCCTCAGCCGATGGAACAGAGACATTTTCCATACAAACCTTAACAGCCTAAATTAAATTTATAACCTTGATCAGAAGAAGTATTTTAATTACATAACACCAGTATATGAAATAATATAGATACTGAAGTAAGAAAAAAGTTGTAAAAAAGAATAATAAACATCTACTTGTGTATATGTTGTAATCCGATATTAACGTTTATTTGCTTTCTTTTTTTCTTCTCAAGTCCAATTCCTAGGTCTCCCATCCTTGACCTGTCATAGAATTAAATACACCCTTGGATATGTCTTTTATTGAATGACATAAGCAGAAGCTAAATTAGGGTCAATTTGATTATCAAAAGTGTCATTTGACAAACCAGGGTCCAAATGCTTTCAAACCTAATAACAAAGTTATTATTTTCGTTTAAAATTTGTGGATTCTGATATGTAGGGGTTCCCCTCCCATTATCTCTACAAATGGATGAGATATTTTATTACCTTGCTGTTTTACTCACTTCTCTTGAGTGTATTCAATGGAGTTTAGGGAGGAATCCCCAAGAACATTTCAAGTGCTCTGAAATTCGGTAAGGAATAAAGTTATTTTCGTAATACACTAAAATCATAAATTCTTCCAGTCTTGGAGACCTCTATAAGTATTTCTCGTTAACTATCTCAAATTTATGTTATATTGCATCAACATCATAGTATTTATCCTGATCAATACAAGTAAAAGCTCAAAATAAAAATAAAAATTGAACGACCCATGTACTATGATGGCATCATCGCGCAAATTACAGGGAAGCTTTAATTATCCTGGTTCACAATTCGTAAGACAGGAATAATGATATAAGATATGCAGAGAATACTTGGAAAGAGCATGAAGCCTGTAAATATACATAATCACAGAAATGAGTAACTTCCAGAATAATCTGCAATAACAAAATCGCAATGGTTGTAATGACGAGTCAATATATTTAAATTTGCAGAATGGCTGAGCAGCTCCTCTCAAGTACGAAGCAACGTCTGGTTTTGCACTTATTGAGCCCACATTGTTCTGTCTTCCAAACAAACTACACAGGTCAGACGACCATATTTCGCAATCTAATACCTCGTTTGCACAAATAAGACCAAGGTCTTCCAGGCAATGGCATATCTTTGAATGATAACTTGATAGTCTCCTTCTTGATGCTTTTATTGCATCATCAGTGTCTTGAAACTGACCTGATTCTGAATCCTGCCGAGCAGCTACCAAAGCATCAAACTGTTAAAGCATCCAAAATATATACATCTTAGGAACAATTATGGCCAATGAAAATAAAGGCGTAAAAGGAAGAAGATCACAATCATCAAAGATTCGAAATTTCAAACCTTCGCCCATGAAGAGCTGATTGCACTTTTCAACTCGTCATGCACAGACAGCGTAGGATCATAATACCTATTGACTTCTTTGGCTGATGGTACAAATTGTTCAAGTTCACATCTTTCTGGTACTGTATAAATCTGTACTGGCCATTGGAAACCTTTTAAATATTCAGCATCAAGGCCAAAAAAATGCAAAGCATCACTAAAAAATCTACTCAGAGCGAAGGGAGAGAAGATGCGGCTTACAGTTGAAACTTGTAATTACCAAAGTAAACAAGAACAAGATTGTTAAAAAACAAAACCTGGGAGTCCAATAAACTTTCAAGTTCAGATATTTGCCCTTCACAATCTAGAGTAGATAATACACCTGGTGCAAAGAAGTACATCGAGAGAAAAAACATATTATTGCATAAAGCCGTAGGGAAAACAGAAGGAAGGACGCATGTGATTACTTTCAACACTGAAAGCCAATCAAAGATGCACCAAATAATGCTAATGGAAGCTCGAATTAATCATAACAAAATGATTGCTCGATTTGAGTGAAAATATCGTATTCATGTCTTGAGAACTGACCACTGAAAATTTGGAAAGATTTATATTAAGATAGTTGAGAGCAGGCTACACAACAAACTGGTATTAACTTGTTCTAATCGCCATTTAATCCTGATAGAAAACAACAAGCTCAACATGTTCCTAGAATGGGGAAAAAAGCTGTGATAAGGTACACACCGCCAGAATAGCAATACAAGGACAGGCACCTGTTATAATGGAATCAAGCTGTGCACTCAAATCGGAAGTTCACATAATTGGGATATGATCACAGATAGAAATGGTGCAATCCGAATTCGATAAGGCCAGTCAAAAAATTAAAAAATTTAGGGCTATATTAAGATACGAATAATTCAATAATACAACAAAAGAATAATTTAGATAAATATTTCTCTGAATCCCTCGCTTTAGTAGAACCCCTGTACCCTTCTATCCAACTCTTAACTCATTTTTATTAGATTAAGTCGGCAAGCAGATTGCTTCATTTAGAAGTACCATAATTCCACTCTTAATACACAAGTAAAGAGAACAAACCAAAACAGCTGTGGAACAAAGAAAGTTTACTTATCAATTCGACCTAAGGAAATGAGAAAGGAGGAACGAATCCATGATACTTTTTCCTAATGCTACCTACTTTCCATTAATAGGTAATATTTCATCCACAGTGTACAAACTTTAGGCTTTTGGTCTCCCTTTTCCTTCTGCATGTTTGACTATTTTTCCATCCAATATATCTTAGGCCCCTGATGAGTTGCAAATCAGTAATGTTATTTACTCCCATTCTATAAATCACCCAGAATATTTGTTAGCATCTTTCAACTTTTATCTGTACATAACTCCAGAGGAAGTCAGAATATTTCCCTTCAAGGGAGGGCTCAATGAAGGAAGACTCATAGATTTTACTCTTGCAGCCGATAGACAAACTAAATGGGTGGAATGGCACATAGGTGCATTATTAGGAAAGTAAAAACCAGAGATCAAATAAAAATAATGCAGAAGAAATGACTAGTTTTACAGAATCAAGAATCTCTAGAAAGGCTTTTTTCCCTAAGGCTTGGAAATTGACAAAAAGATCTACAAGATGGGCGGATAAATTCAACACGAAAGCCGCAAGTCCAAGCAGGAAAGTAAGATTAAGGCCAAACAACATCTCTAGGAGATAGTCTGAAGCTTACAAGCAAAATGCCAGTCGAAGTTTTCAATGCCACTATAAAGAAGAAGAAAAATTACAAGAGTACCATGAAACCTATTTTATTTAGATTTATCGACCATTTTTTACCTGGCCTTACAACAGAGACATGGAGATAAAGCGAGATAAAGAAACATAACTTTTAATGCAAACCAATAGCTGCAGAAGTAGGAATAATGGCACCAGAAATAATATTGTTTCTGTAAAGTAGAGATCCAGAAATAGGTTCACGAATTTTTCTTTCTTTTTTTCCGAACCTAACGATCACCAGAATCAGAAAGTCAGAATATCAGAGCACGAAACGAGAAAGATGTGCCCGAAATTAGAATATCAGGGAACACTAAGAAACTAACCACTACAAATGTCACATCTGTTAAATGTTAGAAATTACCGGAAGTTTTCTACGAATATCCACAAAGAACAATAAACAGTCGGATGGCCATCGTTTAAAACAGTTTTCATGGAAAAGTAAATCGCATATTTTCTTTCCTGTATTGAAGGTTAGATTTTGATAAGAGACAGATATCTTACCAACGTAAGCGGACTAAATATCTTCAAACATAGTAAATGTTTTGTACATTTACAGACATCTAAGCAATAATGGGATGTTAAAAATAAAAAATAGAAAGCACGGAAAGGGAGGGGGAGTTTCTGATGAATGTTCATTGATTAAAGAGATTTCTTGCCTTTTCTAATGACGGGTGAGGCAGTCATCCCGAAAATATGTGGCTTCTGTGTAGTCCTATGGTAGAATTCCTGTATAATCATAAATAATAATACTACTAGTCAGGAAATAAAAAGGTGTTGGACTTCACAATAAATCAAAAACCTTTCATAAACAACTAAAAATTCCAGTGCAAAAACTGACACCATCCTGTAAGAAGAGATCTCAAATACCTTCATTATTCTGGCGTATGGATGGTTACCAGTAGTTCTATGGCATTCATCAAATACTATGAGCTGAACCATATCTAATGTCAAGAATGCATGCCTCAGAACATCCAGTAGTACCTGAGGCGTCATAACCAGTACCTATACAGCAACAGCGGATTATCTAATATAAGTTTAAGAGAACCAGTTAATGATTTACATCCTTTCACCGAAAGAAAGAGGGTCAGATACTACTAAAACCGAAGCAATGGAAAATATTAACAAATAAATCTGAAATGGATATATATTAACTACTCTTTCCATGCAACTCTAGAAGGCGACAACACAGAAAATATGATTTTAGAAAAGATAGATGTCAAAAATCATAGGTTCAGATAAAAGGGGTTAATTGAAAAGGAACATATCATTTTACATATTTTTAATAGAAATAGTGGATAAAATAATGAATAACCACAGTCCAAACGACATGGAAATTTCTTAGTGGAGAATAGGCTACCTCACCTCACCTTTCCTTGAAAACCCAAGAAAAATTAAAGAATCTAGACATATAAGTCGTGTCCATTTGCTATTAACCATCATCACCTGTTCCCTCTCTGTTTAAAAAAGAGAGATTGTCTGATTGCTAAATTTACAAACCCAATTGAGTGTAAAAGAGTAACCGCAAAATCTTGTCATTTTTTCAATATCACAATCAAAAAAGTTTCCATGGCTATCAATTTTTTTTCAACAGGTAGCAGTGACGGTTTCTTTTACTATGAATTTTTACATAAATCAAGCACAAACCATCTTTCCCTATCCAATATGTTATTTGACAATATATACCTCACTGCTGTCCTTAAGTTTTCCATTACATAGCACAGTCCTCATGGGCCATTGTCCAAAAAATCTGGAAAAAAAGGCATCTTCATACTGGTGGTGTCAATAGCATTGACTCTTAATCGGTACCCACCAACACACGTATATAAAAAGCAGTGACAATGGTATATATGTTAATTCCGAAATATAATCAATGTTTTGAATACACACGCGAATGGTTCACACATATAAATCCATATTATATTCACATCGATTGCTTCAACAACATTGTAGAGTTGGAGAATTGGAAAAATGAGAATGAGACAGAGAGTGTGACCTGGTGAGCAAATATCTCTTTATTCCAGCACTCTTCCGTCAACGTGTCAACTCCTTTGGCCCCATAGTATTGGGCCACTTCAAAGTTGGTGTGGATCTTAATCACTTCGAATTGCTGCTCATAGATAAGGAATATGAAGCCTATATTACGAAAAGAGACCTCAAATTTGCCGATTTTTTCACTATGTGAAGACTAAACAGAAGAATAGCAGAAAAAAGGAACCTGATTAACAAGGTGGACTGTGGGAGCGAGGAATATGATGAGTCTCTTATTATAGTTTGGACTGATATCCTTCCCTAACTCTTTCATAAGCATCACGGCGATCATTGTCTTCCCTGATCCCGTCTCCAGCACAGCTATAGTGTTCCTTCGAACAGCCACATCGTACACGCTGATCTGATACCTGCAAACGATCAAAGAAGTTACACCAACATTCTTGATCGTCATTATCATTTTCTTCACTCGTCATTTACCATCACCTGGGAACAGCTACGTCAAATAAAGATATGAAAAATCGGTTTTCAATCGACAACTCTCTCCCCGAAAAGTTAAGTCGGAACAAGAAATCATCATAAATAATTTTTTTTAAAAAGCAACGCAAGCTAGATATAAGTATCACGACCCTCTCGGCTCGAACTCCCTGGCAACATCCACCCGCTGCTTAAGCCTCCTTTCTCCCGCTTCACCGGTTGCCACGTCTTCTCCGATTTTTCCTCCACTGGAGCGCTCAAGAGGCTTCTCCAGACCTTCGTCATCCTCTCCTGCTCCTCCACTGGTGCGCTCTAGAGGCGTCTTTAGACCTCCGTCCTCCTCTCCTGCTCCTCCACTGGAGAGCTCTCGAGGCTTCTCCAGGCCTCCGTCTTCTCCTGCTCCTCCGCTGGAGCGCTCTAGAGACATCTCCAGACCTCCGTCCTCCTCTCTTGCTCCTCCATTGGTGCCCTCTAGTGGCGTCTTTAGACCTCCGTCCTCCTCTCCTGCTCCTCTCCCTGAGCGCTCTAGAGGATTCTCCAGGTCTCCGCCTTCTCCTGCTCCTCCACTGGAGCGCTCTAGAGACATCTCCAGACCTCTGTCCTCCTCTCCTGCTCCTCCACTGGAGCGCTCTAGAGACATCTCCCGACCTCCATCCTCTCCTGCTCCTCCACTGGAGCGCTCTAGAGGAGTCTCCAGACCTCCGTCCTTCGCTCCTGCTTCTCCGTCTTCCGCCAGCGTCGTCCGGTCCTTGCATCCTCTCCCCCACGCTCCCCTTCTTTCGAGTGAGCTAGCCAGAACAACCATATCATCTCCCGCATCTTCCCCGCCCGGAGAGCCCTCGGAAGCGGTACTCCGGGAAACCATGGCGGAGCTGATGCAGAGAAAACCCTAGTGAGAGGAAGAAGACCGGACGTCCCTGTCGTCCAGGCTTCCTCGTCCGCCTCATCTCTTGAAATGTAGCACCAGCTTGGCTTCGGCGGGAAACACACACAAGACGTGATGTCCAACCGCCTGATCTCTCTTCCCTTGACACGTGTTTGGTCCCCACATTGCTAACGGTTCCACTGTGCGACGTGTAGGGACCACAGGGCTCTGGCAGAATTTCGAATCCTCCCGTAATTATTAAATATATCACTTTAAAATTATTATAGTTCTATAAACGTACTTAAAAATAGTTGGAGTAAATTATTAATCACAATTAATTGATGCCCACATTTGGGTAGCGACCCAACGTCCGTTGACCAATGACGATCACACCGAGAACAGCATAAAAAAAGACTTCCTTCCCATATTCAAGCCTGCTACAGTGACCTCCATTCTTCTATGGCCAGGCGGAGGGAGTGGTTGGGAATTATGGTGGCGTCTGGCAGCTGCATCTGGGTTACAGGGGACGTCTGATTCTCCGCCAACCAGGCCCTGATCGCCCTGTACTCGTACGTGAACCCGTCGGCGGCGATGTATGGGTCCTCCATTGGCATCTGGAGAAGAAGAAAAGTGGTAGAGACCAGGATCAATCGGGGACAGAGAAGAAGGAAAGAAGGAATTAGGGTTTCTGATACCTTAAGAATCGGGCAGAGGAAGTGGGCAGGGCCGCGACCGCTGGGGCAGCCGTCGGCCGCTGCCGAGAGCCGCTCGAGCACCGGCAAGACGTCGGCTTCCAACTCCGGCCGGTCCCTGCACCGGAGCTGGGTACATCTCAGAGCGATCTCCGCCAGCTTCTCCGCCTCCGGGAAGGGCCAATCGGGCACCGACGGGTCGAGCACGGCGGCGAGGGAGCCTCCTCCGACGGCGTTCTCCACCATCACCGCCAGCCCCGCCGGCGGTCTGCCGGTGAGCAGCTGCAGGGCGATTATCCCGAAGGCGTAGAGGTCCGACTTGGGCCGCAGCGTCCCCGTGCGCTGGTACTCGGGGTCCATGTAGTGGAGCGTGCCGGCGATGACGGTCTCTCTGAACTCCGTCTCGCCGTCCGGCACCACCCGCGGCATGAATTTGGCCAGGCCCACGTCGCCGATCTTGCCGACGAAGTTGCGGTCCAGCAGGATGTTGCCCGGCTTGAGGTCTCGGTGGATCACCGGCTCGGGGCTGGAGCCGTGCAGGTAGGCGAGGGCCCGGGCCACCTCGAATAGGACGCGGAAACGGGTGCACCAGGGGAGCGGCGGCGCGCCGCCGCGGCGGGAGAGCTGGTCCTGGAGGCTCCCGTTCTCCATGTACTCGTACACGATGCAGCCTATCTCCGGGCAGGCCCCCAGGAGCAGGACGATGTTCGGGTGGTGCAGCCCGCATAAAACCTCCACCTGGAACAGATTTGCCAGTAGAGATGAGAAAGATGAGCGATCTTCGGTGGGTTGATTACGGGAAGACGAATACCTCTCTCATGAATTCCTCCATCTTTTCTGCTGCGCCCTCGCGGAGGACCTTCACGGCGACGGGGGTGTGGTCCAGGAAGGCCTTATAGACGCTCCCGTAGCCTCCCTCGCCGATCTGCTTCTCCGGGGAGAAGTCGTCGGTGGCGGCGGCTATCTCCTCCCTGGAATACCTTCTGTACCTGTTGTCGATCGACAGAACGGCCTCCATCACCATCCTCTTCTGGGAAGACTGCTCCTTGGCGTGATCCTCCGCCTTGAGTCGACCCGCCGCCTCTTTCTCCAAGATCTCCCTCGCTTCGTTGACTTCATTGATGGCTTCCAAATGCTTTATCGTCTCCTCAGCCACGATCCGCTTCATCACCTCCTCCCTCAGCAGAGCATCCCTCACTCTCCTGGCTTCCTCAGACCACTCCGCAGAAAGTCTCTGGACCTGCCGGCAACATCAACACAGAGATCTGGCTCAGACCATTCCCATCCATCATCGTCTATGATCATCTGGGTCCGGCTAAATTCACACAAAATCCATTTGTACCTTCAGTTTTCTGTGGATCAGCTTCTTACAGGCCTCATCATACATGGCGAGAGTGGCTTCAAGCTTCTGCCTCAAACTTTCCATCTTTTCCAGGTCTCCATTCTACCCAACCCGTGTGGTTTAGGATCAACAGCCATGCTGAAGTAACCATGGAAGGAATGGGAGTTCGATTACTGCTACCTTAGGCCCACACTGGGCTAGATCTTCACGGGCTTCATCATATGTGGCGAGTGTACTCTGCAGCTCTATCCTCGCATTCTCCGCCTCTCTCAGATCTTCGTTCTGAAAAAGTTTTTTCATCCACCGTGTTTCAGTGACTAGAAGAAAGCTGCATCATCACTGGAAGAGATCGCCCATCTGGGCAAGAGAAGTCGTTCGCGTACCTGACTGCGTTGACTTTGCTGACTAGGTGACCTTACAAGCATCGGCTGCTTCTCCTTGAAGGAGCCCGACGAGCCACGCCGGTCAATAGCTTGAGACCAGTGGAGACAACTGAGAAAGTGATGCCATTTCGGCTGCTTTCGCCTGTGACGCCATGAAGAAGGGTACAGAGCTTGACGACCTCCAATCCCAGAAGCTGGGGCACCAAAAGCGGCATTAGCCGTCGAATCACAGAAAAAAAAGATAAAATATTTCCAAAACTATCTACAGCCTCAGAGGCCCGGCGGAGATCATACTCCATAATACTGGAAATGGTGAATAATATGAAAAATGTATGTAGATTACCGTTCGTGACTGAGTTATTGACAATTTTCACGGTGATCGTATGCTCTGAGACGACGAAGATGTTGCAGGAGCTCTGAGCAGACCGGAGGCAACTTGTTGCCATACCTGGCTTCCTCAGAATCCTGAGAATTTTAAGATAAAGATCGAGAGATAAAGATTCTAGAGAACTAAGAACATCTGAGGAAGAAATTCATTTTAACAGAAAAAATAAATATGAAACTAATATCTTAAGCAAAAAGTATCACTAGGTAGGGCAAGTAATCTGAAACTAATATTTTTGCTCAGGAAGACTTGATCTCAGGAGGAAGGTCACCTCTTAAACCAGGTCGAGGAAGGACCACCCAGAACTAGATTATCGATGCCTGCTGCTGTAACGTATCCCAGGAGCGAAGCCGCAGGGTTCTCACCGTCGAGCAACAAAATCTCCACCTACCACAGCGATGATCGTAAAGAGAACAGATTCTGATTTCTGAGGACGGAATTGGGAAAGGGTATAGCCAGAGAGAAGAAGACCGAGGAAGAACCTGATTCCCCGCCCCGCAGAGCTTCTTAAATGGGAGGATTTCCTTGAGGGCTTGCGCCCTCCTGTCCCGCTCGTAGACCTCGCCACCCTGGCTGCCGCCCTGCTCCCCCCCTTCAACCAAACCCAGCAATTCTCAGGGAGCAGGGGAACAGAGGAAAGAAGTGGGGAAGAAAGGATCAGGAGAGGCCGCTTACGCACGTTGATCGGGGATTACGGAGGGAGAGGGAACGACGTGGAGGAGGAGCGTACGGCTGGCTCGGGGAATCAGGTTCTCCGCCGCCCAGACGACCGTCGGCCGGCTCCGCCTTCCCGCCACCGCGACCGCGACCGAAGGTCCCCTTTCCTCCCTACCGGAAGCCATCGCCCCTCCGGGCAATGATGCGAGAATCCCCAGAGGCGTAGAATTTCTGGGGGAAGTTAGGGATGAGGTGTCCTTTTCTTCGCTCGCCACGATACCAATGCTATTGGGTGCGACGACTGGGTCAACCAAGTGAGCATTTTATCCCTCTGCGTAACATCCTGAGTCAACGGTTCATGTCCATACGGCAGCGACTGGGGGAGTCATCAGCTCCGAGTCGCTGACGTTGATCAGAAGACGGGCCGCCGCTTCCTCAGCACTCTCTGCAGTACTTCTGGAAGAAAGCTCTGTTACGGCTGTCATCTTGCCACAGGGAATCAAGCAGCTCCCTGTCCCCCTTGATCACCTCGAGCATGGGAGGAACATGGTCGATGGAGATCGGTAGTCTCTTCAGCTTGGGGCATTTCTCCACAGTGATGGCGATCAACGAATCACATACGAGTTCCCCACTGTAAATGCTCGTCAGTTCGGCGAGATACATCAGGTCGAGCTTCCTCAAGCTCGGGAGGGCCACAACCTCCGCTTCCTCCTCGCCTGCAATGATCTTCTCCACGGAAGCGCTGCTCACCACTCGAAGCTGCTCGAGGTTTTGAAGATGCCGCAACAAAGGAAGTGGGAAGACTCTCTTCATATTATCGCAAGAGCCGATTTCCAAGATCCTGAGCCCAGCGAAGGTGCTGGTTTGGACATTCTGCTGGCATAACGAGCTCAAATTCGGCAGATCCCAGAGATTCAGCGTCTCGATGCTCGAGAGGGGGTTCCCCTTCGCCGTCACCAGGCATTCGATCCCCCAACAGGTGTATACAGAGCAGTCCCTCAGCGCAGACAATTCTGACAGGCTAGATATCTCGGACAAACAGAGCACGTCATGGCAGTTCTCAATGTGAAGTCGCAGGGTGTTGCAGGGTAGCAGAAGGGAGCTCCCCTGGCTCAAAAGTCCCTCACTGACGATCTCAACGGAGTACGGGGATTTCGAGTACAAGAAAGCCGACTTCCATCCCACCATAAGGTTGAATCTCCTGAGCTTCCTCCAGTGACCAGAGATTATGTATCTTGCGAACGTACCCAAGTTCCAGAAAGATAGACAGAGATTAGACAGCTTCTCCGAGCCGATGATCTCTTCTATTCCAGCTCCTCCTTCCATCTCCTCCGCCGCAGACAGCCAGAGCCACGAGCTCCTGTACGTAGACAGGTCTTCAAGAAGGGGGAGCTTGGCCAGCAGCCCTCTAGGGAACATCTTCAGATTCTTTGTGTGCGACAGGTCTAGGCGCCTCAGTTTGACCAGGCCTTCGGCTCCTGGGGGCAGATTCTCGATGGGCGTGTGAGAAATGTCCAGCACCCTCAGCTCCTGCAGCGTCTCCAGCGAGGGCACGTTCTTCAGCCTCCTGCAGGAGCCCAGAAACAGAGTGCGGAGGTTCACCAGCTCAGTGATCGACTCCGGCAAGGAGTCGATCAGAGTGTGGGAGAGGTCGAGAACTCTGAGACTGCGCATTCTGGCAAAGAAAGAACATTCTTCGATCTGAGAGAGTGGGTTCCCTCGGAGCAGGAGCATGGCGAGCTTTGGGCAATCGGGTCTGGATGATAAAACCTCGATCTTGTTCTCCATCAACGAGACCCTCTCATACTCCTCGAGCCACTCCTCCTTGGGCGAATGTTTCAGTCTGACCCCTGCTCTGGGCATGAAGGAGCCACGCTCCCTCATTATATGAATTGCCATATCTCGGATCAAGTCGTGCATCCAGACACATTCTTGACCCAGAGCGCCGGTCATGCCCTCCAGCATGTAAGCGTCCTTCAGCTCGTTCAACAAGGCGTACCCCTCGTCAATCTCAGCCTGCCGGTCCCCATTTTCACCGATTAGTCCCTCCCCCATCCAGTACTCGATCAGATGATCAGTGGGGATCTTGTGATCCTCGGGAAACAACGCGCAACACAAGAAGCAATCTTGGGTAAGTTTGTCTTTGAGATGGTCGTAGCTGAATCTAAGAGGCGTGAAGACCTCCTTCTTCATGGATCTTACCTCACTGTTGGAGTACCCCAGCTCGGCCAGAGTGTGCCTCCAAATTCTCACATCATCCACCTGCCTGAGAGCTCTTCCGACGGTGATGATCGCCAGAGGAAGGCGCCCGCATTTCTTGGCAACCAGCTTGGCAGTGGGCTGTATATCCGGGGAGAGCGCTGCATCTCCACCAATTTTTTCCTTGAACAGCTCCCATGCCTCATCCTCTGAGAGCAGATCGACCTTGATATTGTTGCTCGTCTCCATCTCCCGACAGACCTGCACCGAGCGGGTGGTCAGCAGAATCTTGCAGCCGTTCTCGGCATTCGGCTGAGGAATCCCGATCAGATCCAGAGAGAAAGCCCCCCACATGTCATCCAGGATGAGCACGAACTTCTTCCTCCTGTTCAAATGTTCAAAGAGCTTGGTGGACCTTCTGACCTCGCTGGGCTCCTGGGACAGGTCCAACCCAATGGCTCGGGCAATATCAGCCTGCAAGCTAGCCAAGCTGAAAGGCTTCGACACAGAGACCCATATGATGCTGCCGAAGAGCTCAGACTCGACCAGGCGGTTGTTGATGTGCTTGGCGATGGCCGTCTTTCCGACTCCTCCCATTCCATGAACGCCAATCTTGCCAACGTTCCTGTCTGTGATCAGCTTACAGAGGTTCTCTAATGTCGTCTTTGCTGTGGTTTCACCCACTAATGTCATCGCTGGTAAGATATGCCCAATGACTGGCAGTTGATCAACAGTCAGCCCACCAGCAAAAGGGCTTCTCTGGATGAGTTCCGCCACCTGCTGCATGAGCCTTAGAGCTCTTCTGCCAAGTCTGCGACGTGCCCTGCAGCCTGGGAAGCATGCTTTGGCGAGCTTCTCTATTGCCATGATCTGTTTCTCTGCATCGCTCACTTCTTTCTTAACTTCATCCACCTGTCTCATCCATTCCACTGTTTCATAGGTGGGGATCTTGCCTTCCAATTCAGCTCTATGGACCTCTCTAATCACACTGTTTGCCCGGATGACCAGTTCATCCCTCTTCCTCTCTAAAGTCTCTAAAATCTTTTCAAAATTGTGGAGAAATCCAGCCTCCTGGGATATTATGTCCCAGAAGAACTTCAGGAACGCCATCACAGGTGGACCCACATCTACCGTCAGCATCTTTCTATTAAAAATCTTGAGAAAGATCAGGTTAAATACCACTAATAAAATCTCATAAATAATAAAATTCATTAATCAGTGATTCCAGTGCTGTAGTAATGCCGAATCTATAATGTAAACAAAAATTCAGTCATGGCACGCTCAGTTCACAGTCATGCGTTCTGAGCATGATGAATTGAGATTTTTATGTCTTTCGGAGACTTTCAGAAGATTTCCTGATGTTCTCCATAATATATCTTCTAAAAGTTCAAATTTAAATTATATTATATCGATCGATCGATCGATCGATCAAGAGAGACATAGAGAGAGAGCGGAATGTTCTAGGCATTCTACCAGTTTCCGGATATTCAGTTTCTCTGGGCATTTTTTATTCTAAGTAGAATAAAGGAAACGTTTCGAGTTCGCGGAAGCAGTTCAAATCGACGACTGATTATGCGTAAGGAATTCACGGTATTATTTTTGTATCCAAAGTGGAATGAATACCTCGCCGATCAGCCGCTGCTTGTCCGAGGAGGCGTGGGGCGAGATCACCGGAAATAGCGACGGATGGGTTGCGAATTGCAGCTGAGCCGTAGACCAGCGTCCGCCGGAGGACAGCGCGGCCGATATAAGGACCCGATTTCACCCCACTCGCCTCCCCGCGGCTCGGAAGAACGAAGGGGGCGGAGACCGGAGATCTCAAGACGGGAGACTCCACCGGAGCAACCAACCAAACGAGACCCTGTGTTCAGGAGAGATTCATAGTACGACGAAGTCAATGGAGGGTTCTAAGTCCCCCAATCTTCTCATATATTTTTTTTACCATAAAATAATTTAGATGCGAAATGGAATGATAATTATTTTATTTGTCATCTTTTAGTTCCCCCGATTCATGCGACGATCGTCGTTTAGTGTTGAGCTCAAAAGGGATCTCCAAACTAATTTGATGACTCATAAAACTTGTTTATAAGAAATCATCAAATTAATGAGATTGTAAAATTTTATTAGTTGTATGTCAACGATCAAAAAAGTAAAGTTGACATCTAACTTGAGAGGATCGATAATTACAGATAAGGGAAGTAAAATCTATTAGGTCAACGCCTATATCTGAAAGGTCAACACCAACTAGATTGATCTATAGATCAAAATCCTGATAGTTGGCATGTACAACCTAAGCGTTGACTATTGTGAGTATCTAAACACAATTAGGGAACAAAGTAATGAAATATAGTAGGCTTTGAGGTTCATCAATCATCATAGGAATTAAACCCAAAGTCCTTACTAGTAACATTCTCAATTGTCGACATTTTAAAAAGTTCATGAGATTTATCACAGAAAAAAGGGATTTTTTTTTTCAAGAAAACCATCTTAATAAAATTTTTAGAGTAGGTAATATACATCATAATGTCTCAAATTATGAGAAGCAAGCATATTATCACATATGTTGTAATTTTCTCCAAACCTTGCCAGGTCCAACAAACTAATATGAGTCCCATGCAAATCATTAAAATTTGTTTTTTTCATTTTTCAACATCACTAAAGATTGTGCAAGTTGTTCAAGTCAATTTATATTGACCGATGCATGTTCTTATCTTACCTAATTTTTTAATTAAACACCTTCAAAAAACTTTAACTTTTAAGTGAAGTCTTTGGTAAATCTAACATATTTCGATAATGACCACATATATTATTATTATTATTATTTAACTCCACATGTAATAGAATTATTTAATAGGTGATCTTAATTGTTGAGTATTTTAGAAGATGTGACTACCCCAAGTGCAACTTACACAAGGGCAGAAAATTCACTCCCTATGTTTCAATCAATTAAGGAGTTAAGTGTAAATTGATCATAATTAGTTATCTCCATCTTCTTTTCTCACTCCTCAGAAGATCAAACCTCAACTTGAGTGTTTCTCTTGAGATATTAGATATCTTGATTTACATAGGAAAATCAAGATCTCCTTAAGCTTCTCACCTTTCATCATCTTTTTCTATTTCAAACCATTCCCTTAAGCCCTAAGCATAAGCATCCAAAACATCTCAAAATTGTAAAATCAGAATCTTGATTTTGTTAAAATAACTCATAATCACGAGAATGAAGATTCTCCTTCTTCCAATTACTTTTTCCTCCATGTCTTATCTCTCTAATCTCTTATACCTCTCTAGCTTAAACCATATTAAAATATAAAACCTAATTCCTTGAGGATTGACCTCTTACTTGCCCTATTCCAATAATAAAGTAAATCAATAGAGGAAAAAAATAAATAAAAATATTTTGTATAAACTCAAAGTATAACAACGACTATACAAGTCTAAATTTGAGTTTATCAAAAGCCCATAATTTAAAAGAGAAGGTTGGATCTTTCATGTTAACCCCCTTAGAATCCATGAATCTAGAAGATGTTTTGTTGATATATTCATGAGTTCTTTTGAATTATTAAATCCAATTGTGCAAGGCCACTAAAGCTTGTAACTCAACATGTATTATAGTAAGATAAAAGTGGAACCCAAAGAAATGACGCAAAGTGCAAGTATTGGAGAGAGCGGTGTAAACCTTGTAACCAAATTACTAATAGTATGTGAAATAATCTTACAATAGTATAGAATCTAGGAACTAAGAAAAGCATAAAGTTAAAAGAAAATAAATAAATAGATATTTACTAAATCACCCCCCCCCCTCTTGGTGACGTACAACCACATAGAACATAAAAATAAGAGGGGCAGAAATGAATTAGTAGACTTCAAAGGGGGGAGTTTTTTGAATTGGTTCTAGCTACATTACAACTCAATGTTATCTTCCATATCTATCCTAGGTTTTGATTTACATTGGGACATGCTTTTAATTAGATTTTAAAACCTTTATTTTGGATTTTTTTTAGTGGTATCAATCTAAAATTTGATGTTTGGAAAGATAAAGTAATGTAAAATTGGATCTACTCTACTATGAAATATTGGGTCATTTGTGCAACTTTTTCTTGCTAAGTATTTTATTTCCACATTAAATTTAAAGACAAAGTGAATTAATATCTATCTATCTATCTATTGAAAATCTTCTTCTTCTTTTGAGCATGATGATGATGATGATGATGATGATGATGATAGTGGTTGGCTGAGTGTCTTAAAGAGAATGAATCAACTCACTTACAAGATAGACAACACACGAATTTTTATAATGATTATGTACCCCTTGACCGCCCTACTCTTCAAAGGAGTTCATTATTAGGTTCCACTAATGTCTTGTTAGGACAACAACTAAATGTTGAAGTGTTGACTCACTTCTTAAGGTCTAGCTCAAATCAAGCATAGCAAATGGACTAGTAAAGTGAAAGCTTAGACTTACTAGCTGATCCATAGTAATGTAAACACTATATTTTAGTAGGACCTATGATGAATAACAACTTCTATTAGAAATATTGAGATGAATAAAACAATAACAATCCAAATAACATCCACTAATATCATCGAAAATATTGTTAATATATAATTCTCCAACAAAGTCTTATTGAAAATATCTTGGTATAATTGATCCATCAGATGGGCATGAAGTGGTTGATATTCTACCTCCAAGATTGGAACTTCCTATTTCGTAGGGTGAGTTTATCAAATAGATGCTGAAATGTTGGTGGTTGCTATTTTAATACAATATTTTTCTATTGTCTCGAGCATGGTATAGTAAAGAATCAAACGTCAAGGAATTATCACAACCATTCCACAGTTATTCATTAGTACCACCCGATGGCCACTTAATGGTTGTTATATTGCTTTGTTATTTTATCTATTCTTCTCATGATATTGGCTTAAGTGCAATGTTAATTCTCTCCATTCAAGTTTGTTGAATGTTTTTCTTTTAAATAAGAAGATAGATGATTTGGCATATTTTCCATCCCTTTGGTCACATTTATTGGCTATAACATTTTGGTGTTGACAATCAATCACATAAAGATATATATTTTTTTATTAATATGCTTTCATAGTTTTGTTATAGAAATATGTTTTCAAACATCATATGAAGAAAGAGATATCATAAAATATGTGTAAAAATGAAAACTAAATGAGAGAAAAATGAAGAGTTTTAGAAAGAAAAGTAAAGGATTAGAAAATAGGTCAGCCTATAAGAGTTTGAATAGACCCATCAAAAATTAGAAGAAGATATGGATAGTGTGTCAACTCATCTACAAAAAGAGAAATCTTGCCAACCTATAAAAAAATATTATGTAGATCTATCTAGATTTCAAGAGAGAGAGAAAAAATATTTTTTCTAGTAAATTTGAAATCTTACATGAACAAAGGATCTAATCGATGATAAAAAACTCTAACAAGAGTAAAACATCTTGACAAACTAGAGATCAAACAAATGCCAAGTTGTTAGGCCTGCAAAAGGATCCAATCAAAAAATTAATCAAACTAAAAACTTAATCGCACAATTTGTGAAACTAATTATTTTTCATGTCAACCTATACAATTTTTTACTAACTAAATCTCAAAGATTTGAATTAAAAATTAATGTTGTCTGAATTCAAAGATTTATTGAATTATATTTTCTAAATATTTATTGATCCAATGAAGTTTAATTGTAAATATATAATATAGAATGATAGAAATTAAGGGACCTTAGAAAGTAAATATAAACTAAGGAAAGACCAAATCACTCTAAATCAGAAGGTTCTACATGTGCAAAAACTTTGAGTTATCTTAAGAAATCTATATTAATCTAAAATTATTTTTGTCCCAAATTGATATGCGCCAACTAAACCTTGTCAATGTCAACCTGTATATGACTATGTCAACCCATTATATTCAAAATTGGTAGAAATAATTGAGAAACACATAGAAATGCTGAAATTTAATACAAAACTAATCCACCCTCCTCTTAGTGCATAATCTAGCCTACCTAGAGACCAACAACATTGGATTTTGTTGAGGGTTAACTATAACCTATTATCAATAAATTCAGTATCTACTTGATAAATTTTTTACAATAACAAGTTATAATTTGGCCATTTACATGTCCAAAAAGCAACATCTCTTACTTTTAGTCTCTTCTATGTGGTTTGCTCTTTTAAGAAGGTTTCAACTTTAGGTCAAGCCCCATGGAAAGCCAAGCCCAACTAAAATGGCTGATTACAATGATAAATGACAACTTTGAAACAAGAAAAATAAGGAATCATATTTTAGGGTAAGTCCTATTGAAGTTGATATGTGATCCAAATCTAAAGTGAATTAGACATATTTGCTTTCATTGTTCAATCTTGAGGTTCAAATTTGGAGCTTTGAGCTTTGACACTTTACAATTGAATGAAGGTTAATCAAACTAGAAATTACGTTTAATTTCTATTAGGGGAATTTTTAGTGAAATGAGGAATCATCCTATCTTTTTCAATTTTTTTAGTTTTTAGATTTTTTTCATTTTTTCTGATATTCTTAAATAAGTAGGAAAAGAGTCACTACCTTTGGGATCTAATCCTACAATGAAGTTCTATACCTCAGTGGATCTACCTTCTTTGATGAATGGATCCCTTGCAATGATCAATGCTTCTCTTATTCGAAACATGATTTCATGAATTAATAGGGCCTGGTAATTATATAAGAAACCATCCTTACAATCTTGCAAGAGCTTTATTTCCTTAATTCTGATAATATATGTGTTAGGCATAAACGATGCACTCAACATTTCCTCATCTATAGTGCCCTAATTTTTAAGAACTAATATATTCAACGATATTGAATGATTTTATGGGTATAAAAAAAGCAAACGAGATGGATGTTGGCTCTCTCTCCAATTCTTCTCAGTCCAAATATTATTATACTAATAATAAAATAAGAGATAATTTATAATTAACAATCATATTTATATCCTACGTGTGTAGAAAAATATATCTTACGTAATGCAAATAGGAAAATATCATTATCTTAATGGGATGCCCTCTATTCAAATAAATGTAGACCTTATTGTTACTTTAAAGGGTAGGATAAAAACTCATTTCTTGAGATTATTCACGAATTAAAAGGGGAGAAAATAAGAACTAGAGGTATCACCTTGCCAGATCACATTGATGTTTTCATAACATAAAGTGCTCAACATGCTTAAAATCCTATTTTTCATAAAAATAATAAAATAATAGTGCCATGGGTTTCATTCGGTAAAAATGACCATGAAGCATGGCATCCAATTGCACAATATTATAATTAAATACTATTATAAAATAATATTAAAAATTTATTCAAATTATTAGCATGATGGATCATGTCATATTTTTTGTATATTTTTTTGAACTGCACAAGCATAGATTTTCCACTAATTAATTACAATCCAACTAAATTTATCGGATTGAAAAATCATGCAATTGAGTGTCTTTCATTCTATCCACTCAAAGATATTCACTACACGGCAAAAATTTTATGATATTTTTTATTTTATTTTTTGGTATTTTAAGGTAACAAGATATCCAACTCCAGAGACGCAAATGTTCCGGCGGGGTGCGATTCAACTTACATCCACGTGCTGATGTTAAAAGCGAGAAGGTGCCACGTGTAAGCGTTTTTCTGGTCCCTCCACGTGGGCGAAAATAGGGAATCCCTACCCGTTACGCGTCTTCTTCTCTATTGGTTATGGGGACCACTGCCATAATTCATCATTATTCTTTGACCCGAGCATATCTTGACGCGTGTACTTTCTGGCGAATCACCTCCGTTCATCTGGTCTTGATGTTTGGTGGATGATCGCGAGTTGACGAATTCTGCGAACGAAAGCTGGAGAGAGAGGGAGAGAAAGAGAGAAAAGTCCAATCAAAGACGGCGACTGCAGGTGCCACGCGTCGAGAGATTAAACTTTGGCAGTGTCACGTGTCGTTCGTTGGGCCTGAGACGAAGATACGAAGATAAAATCCCAGCGCCTGAACTGTCCTTGGTTTGCACGATATTTACCATCGTATCCCTTATTGTACTTTTGGGTCGATTGCTCGTACGATTTCTGAGGTTGTGCATTATCCAGATTTTGTTATTTTTAGCTAATGACGACTGTAGATATGCCACGTGTAACGTTTTTATTTTGCTACCCGTTCAATACTTGACACGTGTAATGGGGTTTGATGTAATTCTATCAGATAATAGGGTTATTTACGTCAATTACTTAAATGATTCCGCGCTTCCGGTGAAGGGTGAATTCGGGGGAGACACTACTACTTTATCGCGATGGCTTCCACAGATCTTCCCCTTCTTCCGGACGTCTCCCTCTGCCTCTTCCTCTCCCTCTCTCCCCATTTCGTTGTCTTTCATAGCTCGTCAAGCTCTCCCTGCGGAGTCTGCAACGCCTCAAGTTCGAATATAATGTAAAGAGGAAGCGAGCCACTGGGTTTGAAGCAGAAGGGGGAAGGACTCTCTATGCAGTGTCTGCGGGTTTGAAGCTCGAAAAAATTGTAAAAGCTGGAAGGTAACCATCACAAAAACAGAGGGGTGGGGAAGTAAGATTGGCACCGAGCAAGATGGGTAGAAAGCCCGATCTTCTGCAACTTCGCTCCCGGCAGGCCATCCTCTCCTCGCGGGTGCTCCTGTGGATAGGGGATCGTCTTCCTCTTTTCTACGTTGCAGACTAACTGATTAATCGCTTCTTGTGGTATTTCGCCTAATGGACGGGCAGAGCGGAAGGTAGACAGACGTTTGATGTTCTTCTCCATCCAGTACATCTCTGTGTTTTTGTAGAGGCTGCGATGGATACCTTCAGATCCAGGTGAACCAAAAACGTGACAGTCCTTCCGGTTTTAAGTGTTTTTTTTTTTCTCTCTGCTTCTTCCCTGGCCATTCGAAGGTTCTCCTTTGGCCTGCATCTCTTTTTCCCCCCTTTTTCTGTTCCTTTCCGTAGAAGGATTCTAACCTCCCAAGGATGATGACGAAGATGCGTCTGTGTTGTTAGACAGTCGTCCCTCCAAACCGCTGCTCATGTCCTTTCAGGATACCTGTGCAGTTCCCCAATTTTTACGTCCGAAGGGTGACGAGAAAGACGTAAATTCATCGTTCAATTAACCCCTCCCTCCTGCGAACGTCCCCCCATGTTCTCTCTGGAGAAATCCTTGATCAGGAAGGAACTCACGGTTAGCTTGTACATGGATTCCCTTGAACCTTGTTATTAGGGTTTCAGCCTTCCAGTAGAAAGACAGTCTGAATCCTCATCCGCGATTTCCTAGCAAGGGTGATGAAAAAGAAGCTCGGGTAGACCTGGTAATTGCTTCCATGGTCATACAGGGTGACAGAAGAGGAGCAAACTATTCGTTAACAATTTACAGCTTGAATTTTCCACGGTGTCAGATCACTGGGTGCATCTACTGTTGCTCCTGTTTCTTTGGACACTGGAGACTTTGACCTTGCTTTGAGAAAAAACAGAGGGTGAGACATTGATGGAGGACATGTGTTCTGCAGTTGCTTTGCCATTTAGGATAGGCAGCACCCACTGTGACAACTCCATGGAGATTACACAACTAAATTTGATAACAGAGACTGCAAGGCTGCTTCCAGGTCCGACAGCTGCCCTGGCGGAGGAAGATTGTGCCTGCGACAGCAGCCAGGTTCATGAAGCTGACATCGTAAGAACGGAGGAGGCTGGGGATGGTGTTAATCTGGGGGCCTGGGTGGTGCCCGATTGTGATAAGCATGAGATCGTATCAGCTGAACCCGAGCAGTGGTGTGTGAACTCGAGCAGTGGCGTCTCTTCCCCTTCTGTTGTTAGCGACAGCAGCTGCAGCATGGCTGAGGACCTGCCGCTGCTGGATACAGCCCCTGAGACAGAGACGCCAAACCCTGCCTATCCTCATGCGAAGGATTTTGTGAGCAACACCTTGGGGAGACCTTCATGTCCTCCTTTGGAAGGATTGACCTCTGAGACGCCAATCATTGCTGGAGATGATCCTCTTATGCAGGTGCTGCCTGTTAACGACCCTGTCGATGGGCCCATCAATGAGCAGGCAGCACAGGAAATCAGGGCAGGTGGAGCAAGCAAGTGCTGTCAGCTCATGTCTTCTCGTGTGCCTCTATGGGGCCATGTTTCTTTTTGCGGAAGGAGACCAGAGATGGAGGATGCTCTGGCTGTGGTCCCACACTTCTCAGAGATCCCAGCCCACATGCTCACCAAAACATTTTCGGCAGATGGAGGATTGGAAGCAGGCTTGACCCAGACGACTGCTCATTTTTTCGGAATCTACGATGGCCATGGAGGTTCCCAGGTGATCTTCTTTCCATTGACATTTTTTTTTGGGTTGTCCTTATCTAATGCAGTGAATTCCAATCGCTTCTTTAGGTAGCTAATTACTGTCGCCATCGCATGCATATGGCATTAATGGAGGAGATTAAGAATCTTGAATGTGCTTCAGAGAGCATTGGCGAGAAAGACAGACAGAAGCTGTGGGAGAGTGCTTTCACTAATTGCTTTCTAAAAGTTGATGCTGAGGTTGGAGGGACAGCGCATGGATCCACTGGCAGTGGCAACGATTGCTGTGCAGAACCCGTTGCGCCAGAAACAGTAGGATCAACCTCTGTTGTGGCTGTTATTTGTTCCTCTCACATTATCGTTGCAAACTGTGGGGATTCGAGGGCAGTGCTCTGTCGCGGCAAGCAACCGTTGCCTTTATCAGCTGATCACAAAGTAAGGCCCATAGTTGCATACTTAGTCTTTCATTTTCTTCCATAGTATGCCACCTGTGCCAATGCCCTTCTGTTGGTTGCAGCCTGACAGAGAGGACGAATATGCTCGAATTGAAGCCGCTGGAGGTAAGGTTATTCAGTGGAGAGGGTATCGGGTATCTGGTGTCCTTGCGATGTCAAGATCAATAGGTACGTGGCTTAAATATCCTGATTTAGATGCTTGCCGAGCATCTTTTACAGCACAGAGAGCAATCAAATGATTAACCCCTTGCTCTTATCATTGCTTGCATAAATGGGATCATGCCATCGAGGAATTCCCTACTAGTTTTAGTTCCGACATGGCCTTATGATCATCTGATCACTCTACTTTGCGAGGTTTGTCATGCTTGGGTCAATTAATAGTGAACATGTGAAACTCTGGTTTGAGAATGAGAAGAATCGATCCATTGGTCTTTTTCAGTCATGTTTCAGGACACTTGCGGATATCTCTTTGCCTTTGTAAATATGGATATGAGGATGGTCCTAGGTCAGATAATGGCATGATAACCAAAGTAAGAGCTTGGACATGCAAAGTCCTTTCTGTATTTTTTATTGACATGGGAACTCAGTAGCCTCTGAGTTCGGATTGTGTCTGCAGAATCATGAACAGATTTCTAGAGTGTAAATTGTAGATGATATTCATTGTCATGAATTCATAACTGGTCAAGATTTCCACTAAAAGAAACTAATTTCGATAACTTTTCCCACGTTCATTGTTGTAATTCACTGTTTCCTGATAATACCCTACCTGATAACGGGTGAATAATTATAGACCCAGTGCAACCAATCTTTCTCTTGAGCCGATTTTGGAAGGCATGGGAGCAGGACCTGTTGAAATCGATCCTTCCAGACCATTTCTATGGATCATGCTGGGTTTCTGGATTTGAGCCACGCTGTTCATGCTCTTTCATTTCCAAAAGTGCCATAGATGAAGGGGGCCGAAAAGAATTTCATGATTTCCAGAATTTTCATTTTTACCTCCTTAAGTAATATTCATACTCGGGCTCCCACCATCTCTGGCATGAAGGTGGGCACCATGCTTATATCAGATCCTTAATACCTCCTTCTTTGCGTGATTAAATCTGATGGGGTCGTCTCTCATTCAGGAGCCATGCCTGAAAACCTCTCTGCTTCTGTTACGTAGCCTTCCATCCATCCTCTCGCTCTAGAGTTTCTTCTCTCTTCCTTCTCCTTTAAAGCTTTCAGCTTCCGGGTCGGTCTACATCTGCGTTTTCCTGTGGAACTTGCGGAAAACTGTCTCCCAACCTCGGATGGTCCCTTCACGTTGACCTTTCCTCGCTCTTCCGCAAGATCCCCTCACCTTCCTCCTGGCCGCATCTGTTGATCCTTGTGACTGATATGCCGCATTGGATATTCGAACCATCATCCGGAGCCATCAGATTTAGATAAAATTCTCTGGCAGCTAACTGTCTGTTGATTGATCACGTTTGTGATTAAAACCCTAGATTCAATGTCGAAAGAATTATCATCATCGTCGTCGTCGTCAACCTCAGCCGTTGCATCTTCCAGAGGTATACAAAAGTTGGATTAATGGTGCTCTGATTTTCAGGGGACAGGTATCTGAAGCCGTGGGTGATCCCAGACCCGGAAGTCAACGGCGTCCGCCGGACGAAGGAAGACGACTGCCTCATCCTCGCCACGGACGGCCTGTGGGACGTCATGACCAACGAGGAGGCCTGCACAGCAGCCCGCAAGAGGATTCTGGCCTGGCACAAGAAGAACGGCGCTACCGCCACCGCTTCGACGGAGAGGTATAGTGGCGCCGACCCCGCTGCCCAGGCCGCCGCCGGGTACCTCGCCCGGCTCGCCCACCAGAAGGGCAGCGAGGACAACATCACCGTCATCGTGATAGACCTTAGGCCGCACAGGCGGTTCAAGACCAGAGCTGTACACGCAATTGAATAATATCTCTTTATCTCACATCTTTATAATCTATATATATGCATATTTCTTAGCCTATTTGCGTTTTCGATCGACGTAGGTTCCACTGGGTGTTGCTTCCTAGCCTGAGATTTGCCCTCTATAGTTCTTATACTCTCTCTCTCTCTCTCTCTCTCTCTCTCTCTCTCTCTCTCTCTCTCTTGCTAGAGCTAGAGGTTTCATGGGGTTTCTGTGCGTTGGTGTGATGGGTCGACATCTACAGAAAGCGTGCACGGAATGTCGTGGGGGGTGGCGGAGAGATTGGATCTAGGGTCTGGGGTAGAGTTTTGGGGCAGAATGATGAGGACCCTTTGATTGAGGCAAAACACGAACTAATTTGATAAACAAACTGGTCTGATACAAAACTCAAGATGCCCTGGGCTCCGGATAACTCCCATGCCAGAAGGCCATGAACGGCGGAAAGATCGGCGAGAGAGAGAGGAAGTCGCCGATTTGAGAGGGCGAATCTGCACTTCACACAGAGTCTTCACAAGGTTCTTCCGACCTCCTCTTCCTATGGCCACTCGACCCCTCTTTATAGCCTAAGTCCTCTAGCGTCGGCAACTACCACCCGGCTCACTTCAATCGAGTTTGACAGGACTTAAACCTTGCCATGCTCCATCATTGTCGGGTTTGCCATGGTTCCCTGTTGAATTCCATCTGCCGCACACGTCTCCTATCTTGCAGGCTCTCACGTGTGTTTGTCCCCTTCAGCATCTAACTCCTGTCAACCTTACCTTGTTCCTAGGTTGGACCAACTTTTTCGGGACCTTTTTCCTGTTGAGCTCATTTGGGTTGTTCAGGTCTCAACAATACTCTCCCCCACCCCCACAATTTCACACCTTGTCCTCAAGTTGTAAGTCGGGAGACTGCCGGTAGGTGTCGTGAGCTTGTTCCCTCATAGCAGCTGTGGCCGACATCTTCTCCCCGTGGGTCAACATAAGAGACTTTGAGCTGGACAGTCTCATCGTCTTTTGGGGATGTATTTAGGAAGAGCTCCTCCGCTTGATCGTTGTCCGGTCAGTACTTAGAGTCAGCGGGGGATAATAAACTATCCAGCTCATGTTTGTACCAATGGTCGAGTGTGAATTTCTTGTCGCAGTGGAAGTAGAGGTCTTGACCCCTTCGAGCCTAGATTTTTGCCGCTGTGAGGTGCAGTCGTCATCATTGATCTGCCAAAGTGGCATCAACTATGTGGGCCGATGTGCTTGCCAAGTGGCTCTGGCCCCTGTTCTTCTTTGTAGCTACTCGCACCAGTTGGCAGGGGGTGTAACGGATGCTCATTGTACACCGAAAACCCTTTCTCCGCTCCTCTGCTTTGCCGTCGTCGACCTCTGTTTGTCAGCGTCATTAACTTGGTTTCAACCCTCTGGGCTGTTTACATCATTGCTTCAAAGCCATGTGGGTTGAGGGCAAGCACCTCTGCTTGTATCTCCCACTGGAGACCTCTTTTAGAATGGCCTCTGGCACGTCGCAGAGTGCACAAGACAGTAATTCAAACTGCTCCCGATAATTTTCCACCAACCCTATTTGTTCGAGTTCAAGAAACTAATGGTTGAGGGAGCTTGAGTGTTTATCTCTTTAGCATTCCAGAGCTTGTACTTGAGATCTTCTCAGTTGCAGAACGACCACCGGGATTCAACCCACTAGAGCCACTAGATGGCTTTCTTGTCCATGCTGATGCACGCCTCCGCTAGTTGCTCAGGCGTTGTTAGTCAATAGGTGGAGAAATATATCTCCACACAATATATCTAGTTTTCTGGTTCGGACTCAATAAAGATGAGAAACTCCAGTTGCCGCCAAGGGTTGGATTCCAGAGGTCCTCAGGGATGGCAGCAGTCAGGCGCACTGTCGCGGGGGTATGAGTTGGCTAACAGATCTTCTCGATAATAGGGGTTACCAGGCGAGCCGGAGGTTGTCTTACACTGGTATCTCCTGGGAGCCACTCCTCCGATGTCTCTAGAAAACGTTTCTTCTTGTCAGCTCGACTAGAAGAAATGTCTACCTAATGTTGGATGTTGTCCAAGATGTGGACAATCGACCCTAGTTTGTGAGAGATTAAATCCAGTCTTGGCACATGTCTGTCTATTCCGCGCATATTGCTTGAAGTTGTTCGGTGTGAGCTGTCAGTTCATTGCTGGTGAGGTGCCAAAATTACTCTAGCTCTTTCGAGAGAGAGTCGAGTTTGGGAACGGAGGATTTGGGCCCCATAGAAGCATGGTTGTGCTCTGATACCAATTGATGAGCACCCTTTGACTGAGGTGTCAAAACACAGACAAGTTTGATAAACAAACTGGTCTAATACAAAACTCCAAATGCCCTGGGCTCCGAATAACTCATGTCAGAAGGCCGTGAACGGCTAAGAGATCAGTGAGAGAGAGAGAGGAAGAGAGGATGATAGTCGACGAGAACACAGGGGATACAGAGAGAGGGAATGCAATAACCAGTACCTCTCAGGTCTTGGGGTTGCCAATTCGAGAGAGTGAATCTCCACTCCGCACGGAGTCTTCACGAGGTTCTTCCGACCTCCTCTTCATGTGGCCGCTCGACCCCTCTTTATAGCCTAAGTCTGACGGTACATGAGCCTTGCTGTGCTCCATCGTTGTCGGGTCTGCCACAGTTCCCCGCCAAATTCCATCTGCTGCACATGTCTCCTATCCTACAGGCTCTCACGTGTGTTTGTCTCCTTTGGTGTCTGACTACTGTCAGCCTTGCCTTGTTCCTAGGGCTGGGCTGACTTCTTCGGGACGTTTTTCCTATTGAGCTCATTTGGGTTGTTCGGGTCTCAACAGAGAAGCGGTTGCCGATGGGAAGGAATAGAGGCCTACGGTGTCTCAGTGACTTGCTTGGAGCCAACTGCTGCACCGCTGGCAACGGAAGCTGCTGGTGCCAATCAAGTCACCAAGGCACGTGCGGGCCAATGATGGCGATCCATGGGCGGACCCGTGGGAAGTTCAATCTCTTTCTCTCCCTCCCTCCTCTTTCTTTCTCTGCGTCTCTGTCCATCATGTTGCTTTCAGCTTGTAGAGTCCTACACCCAGAGGAGGGATAAGAATGCTAGTTGAGATATCATCACTCGTTGACTATTGTTAAGTCGCCTCCAGGCGAGTCAAATCGGCCAGCGCAGCAGGCACAGTACTGCCCTTTGCGCCGTGGCTCTCTTTGTGAAACCCTACAGCCGGCCGGGGATGTGAGCCTCCCTGATGCTCTCCCTCTTCTTAGAGCACACCCTCTTCTGGCTTGTCATATAGTTGGCATGGCTCCACTCTGAAATGCTCAATCCTGTGCCGAACATTTTCTCAACATCGAGCATCTTAACACTCAATAGAGATTCTGTAAAATTATACAAAAATTAGGGGACAGCACAACAATACTTCTCAGACCAAGAAGTACAAAAGAGCAAGAACTAAGTGTTCATGAACACATTGAACATTGTCGAAGTTATTGTATTTAAAAGGATAATGCTTGGCTCACCTTCTTGTCAGTTGAAGGCCATGTTATTAGATATTATGAAACTCAATTAAGTTATCATTAGGGCTACAAAAGTTAACATATTTAAGTCTAAATATAATAATGATTTTGTGTAAAGTAAAAAAGTTATTATTCTAGTATCAGCATGTGTTTTTGATTTTTTATATCAATTGGCTTCATTAAGATAAATAGTAAATAATGAAAAATATATTGTGATAAGGAGGAAAAAATAAAGTTTTAAGAAAATTATTAAGATTTCTAACGTTGTATGTCACACATGGGCAGTGTCTAACTAGTATATGAAAACTAAAGTGGAAACTAAAACTAAAAAACACTCATCAAAATTCAATTTTCATAAGTTTTACAGATATTTCTTTGTATTTTTCAAAACATGTCTATGAACCTCTAAAGCTTGGCTAAGCTTACAATTAGTATAACAAGATATTAAATAAAATTTCAAACTACTTTAATGTCATTTTATTCTCCACCACCTCCTCTTAAATCTTAAAAAGTTTATGACAATATCAAATCAATGAAAAGAAGTTGTCAACATTAATCAAAATCTCAAATAAATCCTCTATTATTTCAACTAATTTCAAATATTTTATCAACTCATTGCATAAAAAATGATTGTTGAAATCAACAATAATCTCATTTTAGATTGGTTATTTGTTTGTATTATAATCTATGATGTGTAAATTGATTGTCATATAAAATTTTGTTCAAATTTAGACATGAGACAAAACATAAAATGTTCTAGATTCAGTGTGATATCCTTTAGGGTCTTCATTCATTTATTTTTTAAGATTATGTCAACAATTATAATGACAAAATAAGTGTTTATGCATGATAGAATATAACAATTTCGGTATGATGTTTCAACATATTGCTACTCTTTGCATCTTCTCATTAGTTCCTTTAATTACATGAAAATGAGGTGTGGCTGTAGTTAGAATAACTTTGTTTGACATCAAGTTATGTGATGTTTTGTTGTTAAAAGAAGACCTAAATAGTGACTACCCTCTTGTTAAATCTTATTTAAAATTAAAGGTCTTTTATGGATAGAAAAGTTTTCAGCCAAGAAGTTGAGTGATAGTTCAAGGCTTGTGCAAATCTCTTTCTAAATGATGATTTCAAGAAAACTTCTTGTCATAGGACAAAAAAAAAGTTTTGGCATGTTGTTCTTGAATTTATGAAAAGTAAGATTGATTCTTTTGTTCCTTCATCACAACAATACTTTCATGTTTGTTGAGGCGTCTATGAAAATTTTTCAGTTGCTTCAATTGTCCCCTTATTAAGGGAGTTAATTCATGTCCCTTCCTTCAATGCAGTTGCAAACTAGAATAGATGTAACAAGGCATTTGAAACCATGGATCTTAGTAAAGTTTTTCAAATACTATGTGTTACACTTCATTTCAACTTTTTGAGTCATTCTAATCATTATTTTTGCCTTTGAATGTTTGATGAAAAATCTTTACCTAAATCTCTCTTTACAAGCCCTTAAGAAAAGTATTCTCAAGGACATATTTAAGTAGATTATCAAAAATATTATCATCAATTTAAATTTTCTTTGATAATCCAAGATTGTACTTCACTACTTGATCTGCAAGAATTTACAATAAAGAGATGTCATTTAGTTGGAGCTGAATCATTCAAACAATTGCTATTATAAAGGTTTGTGTGAGTCCATCCATTGAACCACGTAAGAGGTTTGCCTTCTAAGTCTAAATTGATTGCAATAAGAATTTTGACAATTGTGGGTTTATATAAAAAAATAATTTAACATCAAAAATCAAATCATTTAGATCTTTGTCATTGAACATAGGTATGATGTAAGAAAAAACTTAAATGACATCATAGATTGTTAACAATATATATGACATGATCCACCTATTATTTCAGTTGTGTAATTTTATTTTTGGTTTTAAAGACTATTGCAATGTTATGTTGAATAATAAAAAGATTTGATGTAGCTCTTACAACTCTTTTCTAAATAGTACTTTCTTTTCATGTTGATTGAGTGTCATGGCCTTTATACCAAATTGATGGAATCTTCTTGCTCATTGAACGACATTAGGTTCAAATGGAAGGAATGATTAGAAAATAGGGAAGATTCAACTCTAGATAACATTAAGAAGAGAGATAGTGACACTTGAGAATTAGGTGTGTGAGTGAGTGAGTGAGTGAGTGAGAGAGAGAGAGAGAGAGAGAGAGAGAGAGAGAGAGAGAGAGATAAAGAGAGAGATTGTGAGAGCACTCTTCAGATGTATCAATTCAAGATAATCAATTTTCTCATTCAGCATAGAGAATTACACTAAAAAAAGAAGCATGACTTCACACAAGGATATTAGTTATTTTTTAAACAATCTATGAACTGACCATGTATATTGATGCTCGCCTCACCTCCCACCATCAACTATAATTAATTATTTCTTGTTATTTGGTGGGTTTCTAATTGTTGGCTATTGAATTTTTCATGTGATGGTTAGAGTCACCTCTAGCATGGATGACATTTCATCAAATCGTTCTCAATTCCCCTTCTTGTAATATAAGATCATCTTAGTTCGATTAGTACATTGGGTGTACACTATCAATGGTGCCTAATTTCAAATTTGTTGTCATTGTGGAAAGCATTATTGACATTTCTTGAACAAGTTGTCAACTATTTATGACAAAAAGTGATATCAGGTTGATAGTCATAGAACTAATAACAACATAATATATTCAGATAGCATCTCATTAGCCTTCATCGTCTTTTACCATTGAGTAAATGTAACTACTGTATGATAACATCATGTAGCTAAAAATTTGAGGGGAGAGTTATTAAAAAAATATTTTTAATAACTATAAAATTTCTATATATCCACCATCCTCAAGATCATTGGATTGTCATGCTGAAGCTGTAGATGGCTTGGAAAGACAGAAATATAGCGTACGGCGATGGATTTCTCGTCGTCCTCTAATACCGCTGTCGTCCGGACCAGAGGGATGGCCAGCTTGCAACAAAGTGAGCTTGGAGAGAGGGGGAAGATAAAGGAAAGTATCAGAAACCCTAATCCCGCTGTGATGCCATGCTACAGTGGCTGAGCGGAAGGGAGGAGACCTACGTAATCCTGATCGACAGGCAGAAACGTGAGAAATCGAAAAATGAAAACCGTGCTTCTCCCTCACAAAACAGAGGGTTTGGTGGTACAGTTGCTTCTCCTCACGTGCTCACTCACATGTGTGGAGAATCTAAAGGTAATTCATCACGTTTGTGTATGGGTATCTTAAGCCCCAAGTAGTCCCAGATCCGGAAGTCACAGTCTTCCCCGGGACCAAGGAGGACGACAGCCTCATCCTCGCCAGGGACGGCCTGTGGGACAGCGATGGCCAACGAGGAGGCCTGCACCTTGGCCCGCAAGAGGATTCTGGCCTGGCACAGGAAGAACGGCGCCGCTGCTCGGGTGGAGAGGTGGAGCCGCGCGGACCCCGCCGCTCGCCGTCCAAAAAGGCAGTGATTACAACATCACCGTCATCGGATCGACCTGAGGCTGCGCATGCGGTTCAAGACCAGCGCTTAAACGCAATGGAATAGTCTGGGATTTGCCCTTACAAGGTGTCCAGGTTCTTATCTGCATCTCTCTCTCTCTCTCTCTCTCTCTCTCTCTACAGCAGAGGTTCTTCGTGGTAGGCGGAGGGGGAGAGATTAGGTTGCCTCCTCAGGCCCACGTGAGACGCTATTAGGTTGAGGTAGACTGCTAGGACAGCTAATGTTGACACAGGGCGCGGTAGTCAAAGGGGAGAGAGAAGTGATCGACAGGGAGGAATGGTGGCGTGTGGCGTTTTGGTGACTCGCTTGGTGGCAGCGTAGGCACCACGAGATCGCCTGGTTTGCCTTCTCACCGACGGCCTTCCCCTGCTCCTCTTCTGCTGTGTTTCTGTATGTGCAGTTACCAGGTATATTCGATCTCTCCCTCTGTCTCTGTCTGTCACTCTCTCTACTTCCATCTCGTAGGGCTCTTCACCCGGAGGGGGGATAAGAGTTCCAGCTCTCGCCCTCGCCATTCGACCCTAGTTCAGTCAAAATGTCGTCACTTCGTTGACTTTGGGTACCTTAGCGGACAATTTTCCAAGACGTGCGGCACTCTCGAGTCCATAAAGAGGTCAGTCCCCTGGCTCAACCCTCCTTTCGAATTCTGGTTTGGTAGTAGAAGGTGGAGCCTCTGATCGAGGACCCCAAAAATTCTGAAGGGGAGAAGATGAAGGGCGATCTCGCCGGCGGAGTCAACACTCCTGTGGGAGCTGGCAGCGGATGCCCCCCGGGGATCCCAACTCCCCGCGGCGACGTGGCCATCCCAATTGATACCAGCGTAGTCCTCTCGCCCGCCACCGCCGCCGAGGAAGTCGCCTACATGCGAATCATCACATCGGCCGGCGCAGCCGGCACAGTACTGACCGGCGGCGCCGTGGTCCTCCTCGTGAACTCCCCCACCGAGGACCTGGACGTACCCTTCATCTGCATCACGCTCTGCCTCGTCTTCGAGTATATCACCTTCCTCCTGGGAGTTGGCCTCCTGTGCCTCCACATCTCCGATATCCCCATGAACCCCCCAGTAGAGATCAAGGCGAGGAAGGTGATGTATATCGGGCTATGGTTTCTGGTGGGATCCGTAGTTTCTCTGGGCTCCACATCCCTCCCACTTCCCCATCTCGGCATCGTCTGGCTCGCCGTCCTCTCGGCGCTCGGGCTGATCGCCATCTTACTCTCCCCTGGTAGGAAGAAGGCTGATTCCAAGGTCCCCGACGCAGGTCTTCCATTGTAGGGGCTCCATGGCAGCAGCCTGCTGAATCAGCAGGCGGGGGCGATCGGGAGCCTTTTTATCTTCCTGGACGTCTGATACATAAAAAATCATATACTTTCGTATTTTATTGTAAAATAAGAATCTGTAAATTTAAGTCCAGGAATTTGCGAAGGACCCCTTGTGGGACGCTGTAATCTGTAAATTTCACAGCGCATGTGCATAAAATAAAAATTAGGGTTTAACTAAAACTATGTTACTTTTATGGGTTTCATATAAATGTTTGTCAGCCGAGCCCCAAACCCGATTTCGAGTCGGTCTCTAGGCCCGGCCCGTGTTTATAAAATTAGGGTTTAAATGAAACTGTGGTACTTTTCTGGGTTTCATGTAAATGTTCGTCAGCCGAGCCCGAAACCCAATTTCGAGTCGGTCTCTAGGCCCGACCCGTTGACGGCGGTCTTCTTTTTTCCTTTATCCCCTTCATCGCCAAGTCCAGTGGGCGGGGGAGCCTGCTACGATCTTACGGCAGGGCTCGTCGGCCGGCTCTCTCACCGCCTGCTTGACGGCGGCGCCGCTGGCGGCAGCGGTAGCTGAGGCGAGATGGGAGAGGAGACTACCCTCGAAAGCGGGGGCGCTGGACAAAACAGTGGCGTAGTCGATATATACCCCCTGAGTCGCTACGTCTTCGATTCTAAGGAAGCCGTTCCGGAGAAGGATGATAACCTGACCGATAGGGTCCAGCGTCTGCAATCCAAGTACGTGATGGGATCTACCTCGTGCACGCCCCCTTTTCCTTTGTTTGAATTCGGATTCCATCGCCGTCTTTCTCCCGAAATTAGGTTCCGTGCTCTGCAACGAAGCTACTTCTCTCCCGCGCCTAACATCGTTTGTGCATCCCTGGCGATTTACGACGATCGGCAGCTATTCGAGGCATGGCCTGCGGACGTGCGTGGGGGGAGTTCTTCTGGTAAGTCATCCTCGTCTGTTTTTTGTTGCTCTTCAACCTTCCGAGTGACTGGATGTTCCTCGGTGTTCTTCGCCCAATATTTTTTTTTACTGTAAATGCATATTATACCGAATTGGAAAAATATCGATCATAATTACGTTTTCCATCAGATCTTCTTTTGAAGTACCTTGAGTGGAACCCTGAAGAGAACCCGAGTGGTATATTAATTGTCTAGCCATTGGGATTCGAGTATTTATCTGGGTGTAGTTCCCTTCTTCTCAAGTAAAATGAAATTAGAAAAAAAAAAAAAAAAAAACCCGTTCACAAGATCGTGCCTTTCAGAGTATCTGCTTCTAAAAGATTGCCTAAAATGGAAATAAATATGCTCATGGTAGAATTTTACAAAACAATAGTTTAAATAGTAGGAACTTGGTCTCATGAAACTAGCATTTTTTTTTCTCCAGCAGGCAGCAGCTTTTTCCGAGTTAGCACGGTCAGATTGTCTCAATTTACATGAGCTCTGATTCATGATTCAATGATTCAATGAGAGATGCTTGTGCATGCATAAATGTGATGGTTCAACTGTTGTGATCTTGCCTTCAGGTGGAGCTGTTTCAGGAACCTCACGCCCTCCTCCTGCAAGTTAGGAACTCGTTCTTTAAGCTTCCAGGGGGGAGATTGCGGCCTGGAGAGCCGGGTATCTTTCTGTGGAATCTTCCCATTGTTCTGTCTGATTGATTACGTTGATTGCATAGCTTAACAGCAATGATGCATGCCTTTCCTATGATCGAGTGGAAATCATTCTGACGAGTCATGATGGGAACGAAAGTTGCAGATATTCAAGGACTGAAGAGGAAACTTTCGAGTAAGCTCTCTCTTAATCTGAGTGGAGAAGATGACGACTGGCAGGTGAATCCCTCTTAATCTGTCGCATTCCTCTGTGGCGAATCATCTCCTTTTTAAACGGTGTTCTTCCGATTCCAGATTGGAGAATGCCTTGGAACGTGGTGGAGATCCGATCTTGAGGGTTTACCGCATCCTCACCCGCCTCCTGATAATCCGAAGGTAATCCAAGCATCTTCTTCTCGGATTGATCCAAAGCACTCTGGTAATCTTTTCCTCTTCAGGAATGCATGAAGATTTTTCTGGTGAGGCTGCCCAGGAACCGGCGATTCGTCGTCCCAAGAAACCTCAAACTGCTGGCGGTTCCATTGTCCCGGATTCAAGAAAGCTCAGAGGTAGGGGCGGTACTAACTCAGGTTTTTCTCGGCCACGCGCCCAACCTTCGTCGGCGACCCAGTAAATCGCGCAAAGCTGTGTGTTTGCAGGTCTACGGTCCTGTGATCTCCTTGATCCCTGCGCTCCTCTCTGACTTCTCCTTCAACAGGGTTCGAGTATGAGGCCCGTGAATCTTCAGGATGCGTAGAATGCCTCGACTCAGGTCAGGTCGAGCCACCCTATAAATTTCTCTTTCAGAAATCTAGTTCTTGTGGATTCTTAGTCCCCCTGTAAAGATATTCTCATCTCCCTCCTGTCTTATACCCTCTCTCTCTCTTTCTCCTCTTCTCCTCTCTCTCTCTCTCCCCTACTCCCTCTCCCCTGGTGGGTTTGGAGGGGGAGCGCTGTGGGCCATTGGTGACGTGGAGGCAATGTGGCAGAGGGACCGGGTTCTGCGTCGGGCCCGGAATTCATTGGCAAGGGATAAGATTGAAATGAGTCGGTCAGAGCGGGCCCAGATGTGGGCCCCTTGACTAGGCCCCGGATTCGGCGGGCCCGATGGGAACCTGCGAACGCGGATTAGGTTGGATGGAATCAGATGGGATCGAGTTGGTTCCGGGAACCAACCCGGGCGATCCCAAGAAAGTACACAATTACGATAGAATAAAGTGTGTACGCAATTACTAGAGAATTGAATGCCATACAACGATGCTACAAATACTTCGGGCGGAATCGGAATATTCCCACGCAAGATCAGGATTAGGAATTCGGGATCGACCGATTCCACCGCGCTCCGACTCGATCCGGAGAGGCACGGAAGGATCCCGAGTCACTGCGGGGCCGATCCAGCGAGTCACCAACCCGTCGTCTGCCGACGCGGCCTCCTCCCTCGAAGAAGGGGAGGCGAATGGCGGAAGTCGACGGGCAACAGGTCGGCGGCGACTCGGTCGCCGAGCAGTTTTAGGCTCGAGTCAGCTCGCCGCATCCGCTTCCCCCCTCGCCCCGTCTCTCCCTCTCTTCCTCTTCCACTCTTCGGCGCCGCTGGGTCCATCCATCATCATCCATGGGCGCCAAGAACAGATCCTCCTATGCATCCCCCTGCTCCCAGCTCCGTGCCGAGTACCATGACTGCTTCAATAGGTTCTCCTCTCTCTCTCTCTCTCTCCCTCTCTCTCCTTGCAGAAAGAAGGTGAGGGAGAGAGAACGATACCCTTCTTTAAGGGGGGCTCGATTTCGTCCCCTTTTTGTTGCTGATGGGTCGAAGCTTGGCGGCGATCGCAGGTGGTACTCGGAGAAGTTCTCCAAGGGGCAGTGGGACAAGGAGGAATGCGTCGCCGAGTGGGAGAAGTACAGGGCCTGCCTAGCCGTACGTGCCCTCCGGCTGTCCCCCATTTCTGATCTCTACTCGCTTCGAAGAAGATCGCGTCTCTCGCTTTGATTTCCTCCGTTTCTGTTTCTAATCCTGTTCTTCCATGTCTTTCTTCCTGCTAACTGCACACATCATGCCGCATCAAGAAAACAAGAGAGCAGCCATTCCTCCGATCAACCTCCACACAGACAGATGAGATCGATTCATGGGTCTCTTGCATACTTTCTTTTTTCGGCTCAAGATGAACAGCGTATGCACAGTCGATGAGAGAATCTTGAACATTCTTGAACTACGGAGCCTGTGACGAACTGGGGAGTCGTTCAAAATATTTGTCACGGGTGGATCAAACAAGGAGAAATTATCACGGCCTGAGCATTTTTCTTTCGTTCAACCCACCAAGTTTTTGCCCTCTATCAAGCTGCCCGTTTATATTATTATATCAAAAGATTATAGAATGATCAGATTCCCCTAGGTTTGGATGCCATTCAAATAATTCTTTGGTCTTCGTCGTATTTTCAGCCTCTGCCATGGTTTTCTTTCTGGTGAGCCGCCCACACTATCGCTATCTAGATCAAGCTCCTGATCTAGATAGAAACTTCTCTCTCTCTCTCTCTCTCTCTCTCTCTCTCTCTCCTGATCAGAGCGTTTTACCCAGATGGCGCGTTTCATTAGGGGCAGTATTTTTCCTGGTTGGTTGAAGATTGGAGGTGAGAGAATCTGACCCGGGAAGGAATTTGTGCAGCAACACTTGGAAGACAGGCACCTGAGACGCCTGCTGGCGGAGGCAGACCCGGCGGCGTTCCCCAAGGAGGAAGATCCGGCCCATTCGGCCGATGGCAGCAGCGGGCGGTGAGTTACTGTTTCCAGGCGGACGTCCCCTGCTGCTCTTCTTCTTTTTCTCCTTCTTTTCCCCTCTTTCCTGGATGCTCGATAGACCAAAAAAACAGTGGTATCTGTGCAAAAGAAATTGGGATACTCAACCCTAATTCGGCCTCTCTCTCTCTCTCTCTCTCTCTCTCTCTCTCTCTCTCTCTCTCTCTCTGCGACCCCGCCCGCCTCCAGCGTGGCAATGAGAAAGACGTGGGTGGCTGAGGGCGACCCACGTGGCAAAAGATGCTCGATCGGTCGATGTGGCTGAATAGCGAAGCATAAATTGAACTGTACAAAATGAAAATTTCGGGCTTTCCACTGCACAGCGCCAGTTTCCAAGCCGCATGCACTTCGGAATGTAAGTTCAGGAGATCTGAGAGCAGGCAAATGACCTGGGAACGAGGAGCATCCGTAGAGACTTCCCTGCTCTGAATCCACGAAGCCCAGGCCATGACGGGGATGGAGATGGGATGAGCTCCTGCAGCATGGGGGCTCTTCAGGAGGAGCTTTGTGAGATCTTCCTGCCCGACCTTCCCCAGAGCAGCTCCGGCACATCAGAGGTTATATTGGCGCGTACCCAGAGCCTGGATCCGCTGCTGTATCTCCATCCTGTTGGGAGAAATTGGCAGCATGATCGGGCATCAAGAAATCATCCACCGCAGCTGGTGCTCAATTGCAGTAGAGTAATTCCGCTCTCATTGAAGAATGATGTTCGGGTTTCTTCTGTGAGGGTTCAGAGATGGCAGCTCCTTCCATTTGCTCCCCTTCCCATGGAAGCGTGAAGAAATGCTCCAGAGTGCTTCACCGGGCTGCGCCTTTGCGTTATGTTGGGAGGTGGATGCTTGAGAGGGTTTTGATTTCATGAGGGGATGCTTATTGGCCTTTCCCATTCCATTGGCGAGCAGCCACCTGGAGCCAGACTGCTGGTGATTTGAACTGCCCCAAATCTTTCTCTCACCAGGATCAGTCTTCAGACCTGCAACATGTACTCCGGTGATCTTAAACTGAGGTGAGACAGCCTCTTCTTCCTCCTTCGTCTCAGCTGCTTTAACAGTTGCCTCTGGCTCTTCTGCTTGCTCACTGTTCCCTCCATCAGAAACAGTGCAATAGATTCTAGGTTTTGGAGGAACGAAAACCCGTTCTACCTGAATTAGAGAAAGCATTGGAGTGCCAACAGGTTCATAGTTGCGCAGCGGGTCTCGAAGCTGCACCATTAATGCTACTGTGAAGTTGTTTCCCAGTAAACCCCACTTTCTTCCAGAGCTTCTCCCTCTTCTGTCTCCCTTGCACCCGCCAGGAACCATTTCTGTGGAGGTCGCATGATGAGCAGCAAGGATCTTAGATGTCCTATCACTGATCTGATCTTCATCAATTATACCCGAGTCTAATTTCATCCATTCATCCAGAGTAATTGACAGACCCATCAGCCCATCAACTTCATCGACGCAGTCTTCGATGTCCAGAAGCTGCAGTCCAGCAGCACCGTCTAGTCCAAGGGATATGCAGTTCTTGGCATCTTTTCCTTCCAAAGCAGAAATTTCACCGATTGAATGAGGTTTTATATTAGCGGGAGCATCCTTATCAGACATTCCTGATTGTATTCTTAGGCCCTCAATAGATAGGGCTTCGATTTTTTCTATTGCCAACGGTGCAAGGTCTTCTAGAGAAACATAATCATGGCCTACTTTGCTTGATGAACTCAATATTGAATTGGCCACTCTCTTGTTCTTGCCGGCAGTGCCCTGACCAAGTCCTGACTCAGCCTCCAGCATCATCTGCTTAGAAAAATCCTGCCTGTAGGAAAGCGTAGAGAAGTGAAAATAAGAATGGAATGAGAGAGTGGATAAGAAAAGAAGATCTATAGTCAAACACTCAGAGTTATTCCAGTGAAATAGAGGAAGGATAAAAATCACAGACCTCTCCTGCATCCCCAGAGCAGGAACAGCTTCCCATGCGACCTGTTGCATTGTCTTTCCAGTGATGTCTTCCAAAGGCATTAGTTTACTGGCCTGCATTGAGAGCTTCTCAATTCCCACAGAGGCTAAGCACTGTAATATTTCCATGGCACTGGAACCCATTTCCGCTGGAACGACAACAGGGCTTGAGACCTGCATTATCAAGCTCCCATTGTGCTGAGAATTTCCGAACAAAGATGGATTCATTGATCGCAAGAATCCTCCATCCTTCGTTTGAACAAATGGACCTAGACCTTCACTTAGAGGAGGAAGGTCAAGTGGCTCTTCAGAAGGTAGATCTCTAGGACCGTCAACACCACTCGTGCCCCCAGGTGGTGAGTTGTGGAAGGAATTCTCGTCCAAGCCCAATTCATGCATCAAAGCTTCAGCCTCTGCATGTTCCAACATTTGGGCTCTTGTCTTGCTTTGCAATGCCTGAGTTGCCTTCTGATGCTCTGTTTCAGCAGCGTGAATCATAGATGACAGATCAAAGTCCTCTGATGAATCGCACCAATCCAACTCGGTTTCTCCCTCCATTTCAAGACCAAAGATGCTTTCCACATCCACCAAGGATTCATTTTTAAATTGTTGCCAGAGACGCTCCCTTGGTGATTCAGGGTCGCTATCAGAGCTAAACTCAAATGGACAATCCTCTATGCCAAGCATGCTCAAAAATTCACTGGCAACCGTGTCTGTGACATCATCCAAGCTAAGGGTCGTGCTCATCTCCCCCATGCCATTGTTTGAGCTGGTATCCACGTAGCATGGTTCCTCGAGTGACTCTTCTTCAGCATTCTTAGCCTCAAACTCCCCTGACTCGAAGATTGAAAGATTATCTAAGGTAGACTCCAGCTCCTCCATAATTAGTTCACTATCAGACATGCTTTCTGCTTGGTTGTTGAAATTGCAGACTGAAAGCTCTCCACCAGATGCAAACAGCCGAGGCAAATATTCTGGTGCATTATGACCGTCCCCCTTGGGAGCATTGAGTGGTGCATCATCTTCGTCTACATCATCTCTTGAATCTCCTGCATCTCCGTTACAAACTACCCCGTGCTCATCATGCTCCACCGTATCACCCTCCACGCCTGTCTTGCCTGTAATTTCTATTCCCTGCTCAACCACTGTGAACTCGTGATAAACAGGCCCCTCTGCATCCCTTTTCCCCGGTTCTATCATTGGCTCCGAGGTCAAGACAGACGATTCAGACTGTGGAGTAGAGACTTCGAGCTCTGATGTGACGTCATCCACTAGATTTTCCGCTTCATTCTCATCTATTTTCTCGTCAGCTGACTGGTGATCAACATCATCCAGACCCACAAGTTCTGATCTGGAAATCGGTAAGACTTCATTAAGGACACTGGTATCCTCCACCGATCGAGATGGAAGATCTGACTGACTCTTGGATGAAAGATTCGGGACAGGAAGGCGCCCCACTTTTCTCAACGAGATATGCCTGCCAGCCAAGTTCACCATATCCTCAGGCTCGACCGTTGGAAGCTCAGAAACCTTCCTGCGACCGCCAGACTCTGCAAGATCCCCGCCGTCCAGCACAGAGAACCCAAAGCTAACATTCAGCGAGGCATGCCTCCCCTTTCCTGAGAGCTTGAAGCTGGTGCTCCACTTTCCTGTGCTCCCCTTCTCGAGCTCCTCAAGAGTCAGCGGCAGCAGCCGCGTTAGATCCACCCGGTGTTTCCCGAGGTCGACCTCCGGTGCCCCCACGACAGACGCATATAGGATGAACTGCCTTGCCTCGTACTTGGCTGTGTGGTGGGGCCCGCCGCCCCTGCTTCCGTACACTGCGCACCGGTGTTCCAGGGTTTCCTCAAATTTGGCGACGCCATGTGAGATCTGGCTATGGCGGGTACACAGCCCGAGCTCGGCAATGTTGCGCTTCCAACGAACACAGAGAGCTGTGCCATTAAAACTGGGAGGGAGACCGTCCACCGAGTGGACGTGCAGAGTGAATAGACAATTGAATCGTCGATGACGTATGTGAGAGAGAGCTCTGAGAGGTTTCCAGTTCCAGATCGACGAAGAATTCGACGAGGAGGATGAGGAAGATTTCTTATCCTTCTGTGGTAGAAGCGGAAGCTGCGAATCATTCGCGAGAGCCCTCGGCTTTGAGCGAGGTTCCGGGAATTGCGACTTGCCGGCGGAAATTGTCCTCTGGCGGATCTCGGAGGGGAGAGATCTTGGACTGGCGGCGGGTTTCTTGAGGGAGAGCGCCCTGCTGAGGGCCTCTATCTCGTCGAGGAGGCGGCCGCCATTGCCGGCCTCCCCCCCAAGTCCGGGTCTCTTCCTCCCCTCGGGCTTCCTCAGCATTGCCGACTTCCTAGGGATTAACGCCTCCGCCCTCCTCCCTCCTCCCTCTCCCTTAGAATCTCCGCCAACCGATTCAACAATTCTCAGACCACAACCCTAGAACGAATCCCCGAGAGGACGGGAGGAGCGCTTACACAGAACTTCCAGATACCGGCGCCGCCACCTCCGCCGTCGCCGCCGCCGCAGAGCTCCGCTTCGCCGCCCCGATTGACCAGACGGTGGGACGAAAGAGGGCATATGAAGACGGCTTGACGCGATAATACTGCTGCTCTTCCTCGTTTTGAAGTCAGAGTGAAATCCGAATTCCTTCCTTGGGGGGGCGGGATGAGGTATGTTGTTCCCGCGGCGGAGTTTAATTCAAACTGATACCACCGCTTCGGCCAGGTCATCCTCCAACGGACATCCAGCTCACCCTTTTTAAAAAATAAATAAATTGTATATTATGACCTCTCCCTCAATTCATAGGCCAATCCTGACCGTTGGAAACAGATCGATCACAGCTCAATCGTACCCGTCAGCTTCCCCAGTCAAGGACAATAAACTAGCACATTAAGACTCCCAAACCGAGAAAGTTTTCGATTATATAAGGAAAGTCGGAAATAAAGTGGAAAAATAATTTCATGTATTCTTCGTAAATATATCGGATAAAACATTATTTTTAGGGAACTATGAAAAAAAAAAGGAAAAAAAACTGTCTGATCGCTGTAGAAGCGGAGGGGATGCACGTCGCATCCATGGGTTTCTCACCCCCTAATAAAAGCTAAAGTTTGACTATCTTCATGATGACGGTGATCGTAGGGGTCAATTACGGCATATTATTAATTTAAAAAAATGTAACGTATCTCATTAATAAACTCCCCTCCATGTCCATCTCGGGAGAGAGAGAGAGAGAGAGAGAGAGAGAGAGAGTTTATTTGCTTCCTAGAGAATTTTTTTAAATCAACATCAGTAAAATTGTGTAATTTCACTTTTTTATATCATATGTATTTATATATATAATATTTTTAAAGTTGGGAAATTAATTGATATTACATTTTTGTGGCACATTGCAAGCAACTCTTCGATTTTTATCAATAAATCGAGCGGATACTTGACTTTCCTTTTGTGAATTTAAAACATTGAAGATGGAGCAAAATTGTATCTTATTCTCATTAAAAATATTGGAGAAAAAAAAAATAAAGGGAAAAAGGATTGCCTTTTGGACTCGGATTGGCAAGAATGAAATAATAGCTAAATTAAAGTCAACAAGAATGCCTTGACTTGTGAATGATGACTAGCCGATCTCTTTGACTTTATACCCATATTAAAAATAGTCAACCGTATGAACTTAGTCAACACTAAAAAGTTGTTGACTCAGATGGGCAGTTCAACTACCACACAACTGATATTAGTTGCCATAAACACTCATTAGAAAAGAAAGAATTTATGTATTTTATTGGTGCCAAAAATATTTAGGACCGGCGTTCGACGGGAGAGACGTGTCAAAAGGGGAGGGCTGTGATGACCGGGAACTAACCGATCCCGTTCAACGGTGCAGCAGAGCAGGTTTGACCACTTCTACGTCCACTGGAGGATGATTGGGCACGAGTTCTTCGTCCACTTAGATGGGCATCACCGTCCGTCAGCAGGGGACAGATTCTCTTTGGACGGCCATGAATCGTTCCAAGATGGCGTCACGATAGAGCTTATACGGTTCCGCGAGACAACGCAATGCTCACAATCAACAGTACATGTTTGTTTTTTTTGGAGATTTTCATTTTTCCACTCTAAGTATGAATAATTGGAAACAGAGTTCATTAGCATTCACTCGCCTATGTAATTTAATTATTTTTTTTTTCATTTTAATTTTACAAAAACTATCAGAGATCACTAATTATGGCTGTACTTGAGTTTATAAACATTTTTGTCAATAGACAATCAGTTATCATATAATAAGGAGGTTAAATGTGAAATTATTCAAATCATAGGGTTTAAAAAGGTTTTAAATTCCTGTACATTTGATTCTCTCGCGGGGAAGCCCGAGGAGGTCGGAACAAAATTTTCATCCTCTCTCTCTCTCCTTCGTCCTCTCCCTCTCCCTCTCTCTCTCTCTTGCAAGCTGACCCTCAGGAATGATCGGAGGAGGGCCGAGGTCGAAGCTCTTGTGAGGCGTATCTATCGCCCCTCGTCATCCTGGTGGAATGCGACGCCAACACGTCACCCCGTAGAGGACGCACACCCAATCTTCGTAGATGATGCGCCGATCCTTCTGACACAATCCCTGAGGTGAGTTGTCCGAGCTGCCCGGGACGATCTTCGGTCGATCCGCTCATCCAGTCAGGCCAGACCGTCAAAGCAAGATCAGGCCGGCGGGAGACGGGGAAGGATGCCGTCCCACAGTAATCTGGATCGTCAGATCGAGCTCCTCAGAGAATGTAAGTTCCTGCCTGAGGCGGAGGTAAAGGTCCTCTGCGAGCAGGCGAGGGCGATCCTTGTGGAGGAGTGGAACGTGCAGCCTGTCAAGTGCCCCGTGACGGTGTGCGGAGATATCCACGGCCAGTTCTACGATCTCCTCGAGCTGTTTCGTATTGGAGGAGACACCCCCGACACCAATTATCTCTTCATGGGAGACTACGTAGGTCAGTAGTCAGGGGAATTTCAACTTATATTCAAGGATGCACAGTAGGGTTCTTGTTTCTCGTTTTATGAGTAACTTACGGTTTCTGGAATATCTTCCATCGTTACATATACATGTATTTTCGTTACAATATTGTCCATCGTTCGATTTTTGAGCCGATCTACTTGAAAATTTAATTTGTGTTTGTATGGACCGGTGTCACTACTTCAAAATTTTGTACTTTTGCTTCCGCCAATAGGTCCTTTCACTTAGGCTGGACACTGCCGTTATGACGTTCTTCTGATTTAGAGGAAAACTAGATTTAAAGGTGAAACCATGGAGAAGGCAGGGGCCTTTCAGAATGGTACGAAAAAAAATATTTTACCCTTACTTTGGTATACTTACAATCATGTATTCGATCAATTGCAGGATGATCTGTCACTTTGAACTCAATATTCTGTCACCTCATCATGATAAGTCCAGGATTATGTTGTAATGTACGGTAATTGTGTTGTCTTCCGCTTCTATGCATTGTGTTGAGTTCTAATTATTACCCTGAGTGGGCTAACAGATTATTGCATCCGAACTGTGGAAGGGAAGCAGTTTTGGTAGTCGGAGACTGACGTTTTTTTTATTTCTTTATTTTTTGGGCTTTTGTGGGGGTTGGGGGCGAAAGAACTAGAAAATGGTAACGTCTGAGACCATGCCAACGCGAGGTATGTCTGTGTTCTGCTGCTATGACCATGCAATGCCCCGTATGGTGCATCATTTATGTGGTATAAATTGTGTGAATTGGACTAGAATGGTTGTCATGAAAACAGGCTAACAATTTTCATTCAATATTATCCTTTTCACTTTTGCACACTGTGATCATATCTGGTACTGTTACAAGGGCTTGTTATTCTTGACTTTAATGTCACCTTTTCAGCAGAAGGATGCAATTGTTTTTTTCCTCTTAAGTTACCATCGAGCACTTTTTCCATTTAAATCATTTACAGATAATATCAAGACCAGATGTTTGGGAATTTTCATCCTTGGTGGCGCCAGCTGTAGTAGTTTTATGCTCTTAGCAGATTGACGGATGGATTTCTTTTGTAACCTTTATAAACAAAGGGTAGGAGATGAAAAATGGGAAGTCTTACATGAAGTCAAGTATTGCCTGGACAGATTATAAGATGCCATTCATTCCACTATAAGGTGTTGTTGCGTCCAATGTTGTCTTGACATGACGTAAGTTGTAACTTTCTGTGGAAGGTCTTTCAGCCAGAGTCATAATCTATCTTTTTCTTAGTTTAATCTAGGATGTTGACATTCATTTTTAAGAGTTCCTCAAATGGACGAGTCTGAAGCTTGATGTGTTTGAAAGTTAACTGTAAGAGCCTGTAAGTTATTGTAAGTATCGAAATCATTTCTTCGTTTAGGCATGAAGCGCCCAAGGAAGCATTTCCTTGTGTAAACTATAGCCAATACTGGTCCGGATCTTCATTTCAGATGTAACACTCTTTCTTTCATTTTTTGGTTTTAATTATCCACTTCTCCATTGTTGTGAGATAAGTCTACCGCAGAAAGGTAAGTCAAGTAGGTCAGAAATGGACCAGATTTTCTGTGTACGTTCTTTTTTGGGTGCTGTTTTCTTCTGCAAGATGAACATGGGCCAGATTTTTAATGGCTGTTTAGTGTCTAAAGAACTGGATTTCTGGGGGATATTTCTTTCACTGTTCTTGTATTTGTTTTTCAATGTAAGCCCTTTAATTGATTTCGGTAGACTTTCATAATTTTTGGCGTTTATATATCTTTTTTTTGACAGACTAGGGATGTGGCAGCAATCCCACATTTTCATGCACTTTAAAAAGTTGATTCTGCTGTATACAGCAGCTTACGGGTTTATTGACATGATGGTCTCTGGACGAGTTAGATACAGTAGATGATTCGCACACTTCAGCTTTTTTTTCCTTCTGTTCTTCTTCGCTGCCCAGCGTTTCTGTGCTTACGTTTCATGGATTGGGGTTATCTTATCGATATTAAAGCGAATACGTCAAGTTTTTGATGTAAGATTAATTCGCTATTGAATCTTTTTTTCTGTCTCACTGCAGATGTCTGTTTCTTTGTATCGGAATTGACTTTTTATAGGATATTTTTTTGATAAACCACATCGTTTTATTCGGATCAATATTTTTATTTGACATTTGTCAAACTGAATTTCCATCTTCAATGCAGATCGTGGATATTACTCAGTCGAGACTGTCACCCTTTTGGTGGCCTTGAAAGTTCGTTATAGAGAAAGAATCACGATTCTGAGAGGAAATCATGAAAGTCGTCAAATAACTCAAGTGTAAGCCTACCATATTCCTATGTTTTACTCACTTTAAATCCACTCACGTGTGAGCTCAATTTAATGGGTAAACATTAAGATTTTCAATGGGCATTGTCTCAACCAAAATTTCGGCATTGTATTGCTCGTTTTCTTTTCTGACTCTAGCGTATCACAGAATCTTTTCCGAATTAAGGTCGGGTCGCTCTTTATTCCTGTATTAGCATCCCAGCATCTTCTTGTTGCTTCATTCTGCTTTGTTGTTCCCTTCTCTGGTTAATCCTAACTCAGCTGTCATCTCTTCTCCTTGTATTCCTACCTAGACTACACCCATTAATGACAGCATCCGACAGGGATGAGTTCTGTGTTTCGTGTTTCTGTGTCAGACACTACCCAAACCCAGTCGAAGGCCGTCTCCCATCTGGAACTGGCCAGAAAATTCAGTGAGTCTGTATTGATGTACACAGTCTCTCAAAAAAGCAGCTCGGTTGAAATCATTGCAATGCCCTTTTACTATATGTAAAGCTCTATAATGTTCCATTGGAATTTCTTCACTCCAAAGTTGATAAATTTCCAGCACGCTGTCTTTCTAAGAATCAGTAGAGACGGTAGCATACCTTAGAGGAGTATATCGAGGATTTACCCTAGTTATCTGCATGCAGGTGTCAGACTAGTATCGATAGTTCTCTTTTTATGTTTTCTAATTTCATGAATTTTGTGCTGATTTTTGCAATTTCGCCAAGGAAACCGGGGAAGAATATCATGATGTTAATTGACTCGAAGTTTACCTCAACCATTTTTATTTTTTTTAAAACGATGGCCCTTTCTGAGACCATTTTCTTGTTATTTCAGGTATGGTTTCTATGACGAATGCTTGAGAAAATACGGGAATGCAAATGTTTGGAAATATTTTACTGATCTTTTCGATTATCTACCCCTCACAGCGCTCATTGAGAGCCAGGTATGTACGTCACCACGGTCTGGACAACTACCACATTTTTGCCTTCTGTGCCTCTCTGACAGTTAATGAATGATGATGGCTCGTAGATATTCTGCCTTCACGGAGGTCTTTCACCGTCACTTGATACGTTAGACAATATCCGTGCTCTGGATCGTATACAAGAGGTATGGATCAGTTTGGAGCACAGCTTTCTATAAATGGATATAAATTTCAGGGTTAACGATGTTCTTTCAAATTATTGCATGTGCAATCAACACCTGTGTTTAATCATAGAAGAAGTTGCCAACAAATAGGCATTAACCAGACAACGACCGTAGAGATGGCGCAAATTTATATTAAAAATCCTTTAAAGGATGGGATTGATCAAGGGGCTTGTCTTGCTATATATTCAGTAAATAATCGGATGGTGTTTTGGTGGGCCTTTTTCCCAATTTAGTTGCCTATCATCATCAGGTGCTATTTCTTTGAAAGATGGTTTAATTTATTTTAGCATGGATGATATTTGTTATTTATACATCTGTCATAGCCATATCTCGAGATAATGTCTTCAGTGAATTGCCTATGAGCCATAGTGGACTCCCTCTCTCTCTCTCTCTTTCTTTCTCTCTTTCTCTCTCCATTATTCGGGCAATATCAGGAGCTGATCTCATGCTGTTGTGTAGGTCCCACACGAGGGCCCCATGTGTGACCTCCTATGGTCTGACCCTGACGACCGGTGTGGGTGGGGCATATCCCCGAGGGGAGCTGGGTACACTTTTGGGCAGGACATTGCAGCTCAGTTCAATCACACCAATGGGCTCTCTCTCATCTCCAGAGCCCACCAGCTTGTCATGGAAGGATACAACTGGTCTCAGGTTGGTAGACCAAAACTCCCCGGGATTAAGTTTCTATTTCCCTTTCAGAGAGAGGAGAGAGAGGGTAGAGAGAGAGAGAGGGTAGAGAGAGAGAGAGAGGAGTCGCATGAGTAAAACCCGGCTAGACGATTCTGAGTTTTTTTGACCAGTTTGGCTCGAATTCACTGATGAAGTGGGGTGAATTGGTGGGGGGGCTTGCAGGAGAAGAACGTGGTGACGGTGTTCAGCGCCCCCAACTACTGCTACCGGTGTGGCAACACCGCCGCCATTCTGGAGATCGGCGAGAACATGCAGCAGGAGTTCCTCCAGTTCGACCCCGCCCCCCGGCAGATCGAGCCGGACACCACCCGCCGGACCCCAGATTATTTTCTCTGATGTTCCCACCCCCATCCCCCCCAGATTATCGCCATCCTCTCTCTCTCTCTGAGAACCACTTCTCTCTCTAGCTCTCTCTCTCTCCTCGTATTCGTTCTGTAGATGGCGGATGGCTTTCTGTGTTTTCTCCCTCCCGTTGGTTCTGAGTGGAGTTGGGCGTTCCTTGGGTGGAAAAGAATAGGAGAGAGATTGATGAAGGGATTGCCTGTCCAGTAGCATAACGAGAGGCCCGCCTGCCCTTTCTCCCTCTGGGCAGCAGGGGGAAGCTTAGGCTCATTTCTAATTCTCCATTTAACGCCCCAGTCGTTCCGCCCTGGGGCCGTTGGAACCACCGCTAGGACCAACGGACTGATCCCAACAGACCGTTGAATTATGCCCGTTGACGTAGCATAATAGTAGTTGACTTTTGGGGGGAGCGTATAAAGGCCCATAAAGGGACTGGGCCCCACAGGCCTAAACAGGTCAGACGCAGGCATCAGCTGCGGCCTCTCCTTCTCCCCGACTTCTCCTATATTTAACGCTGACTCGGTCGTAGCTTTTTACTTGACGTCAGTATGGCCTCTGTTTAGTGGTTGCGTTGACTGATTAATAAATTTTAGCGAAATAAAACAGATCGTTTACTATTTACGGGAGAACACGCAGGAGCGCGGCGGCTTTCTGATCTGTTTTTTTTTCTCTTGGATCTATTTCTTTCATAAAATATTTAAGAAAACTAGTTCTGGAGCCAGCTTAGCACCCCATTTTTTATCATCGTGGATTCGATCGACCCTTCTTTCTTTGGTTCCTCGTGCACTTGGAAGTTGCTTCTTTCCTTCGTCCGGTAGTTGAGGGTTCCTACTTTCGTTCTTTTAGGTATTTAGGGTTCCGTCATCCCCATCAGCTTCTGCTACAGCAGACTTGAAGATAGGAACTCGGCAGATTCCTTGAGGCCGAAATAAACCTGCACATTGAGCTGTTCCTTTCATGGGATCGTTCATATAACTGGGGGGAGATGGGGTTTGTAGTAATCGTCGAGTCGGGATGATTGGAACACAGTGGGACATGAGATTATGAAGAAAACTAAAACCCTAGATGACGTCGACCAGGAAACGACGGCGTACCATTCAGCAAAAGCGATTGAAACAGTGGGACATGAGATTATGAGCAAAACAACCCGCGTTTCTTCCTATCGAGCCCAAAGCGATCCATGGACGTCTTCCTCTCCTGGCCTAGGAAGCAGCGTCCATGGAAATTTTAGGGCGCGTTAGGACAGATCTGGGCGTCTCTAATTCATGTCGCCGGTAAGTAATAGCCTCCATTGACGCTTGCAGACGATGATGGCACCTGGACTTCTCGGTTATTTATGGCATTTAATGGAGGCCGCGGCCCTCTCTTCTGCAGTGCGAGGTGAAGTCGCCGGCACAGGCTGTAAGGTGCATGGAGAGGAAACGACACCAGGGAACGAGGTCACCACTTGCAAGGAAGGCGGTCTCAACACGCTTGAACAGAAGTGGTCGACTGGGCGGATACTATCTTGACCGATGGCCACCTCTATCTACGACGTCCAGAGGGAGTTGATTTTTCTGATCTACACTCGCCACTCATATTATATCTAGGGATGTTCTCCAATGATAGCCGAGGGGAGCGGATCGCAGTCGAGTCCTCGATATTGGTCTTCGGCAAACTTGGTCATCGACACAGACAGCTAAACCATGCCGACTGAGTGATTCTTCAGAGGTCATAATTGGATGGCTGGAGACGTCGTTGCCATGGATTTTCTTGGCGGTCGTTAGTCTCTTGACCATGCCAAGTTCTCCGATTTCCCCACTCTCTGCAATCGTTTCTGTGGTTGGAATCCGTATCTATCGGCGCTAGGTTGATTCTAATTATCTTCGATTCATTTAGTTTTGTAATTAGGCTAAAATCTGATTTCAGAAATAGTTATTCCAAGAAGATGGGTACAATCAAGGAAATGCAGCTCAAAAAATCATGGGGAGAGAGAAAGAGAGAGCGAGAGGGAGAGAGAGCGAGAGAGCGAGAGGAGGGAGAGGGAGGGTGAGAGCGAGAGGAGGGAGAGAGAGGGAGAGAGAGAGAGAGAGAGAGAGAGAGAGAGAGAGAGAGAGAGAGAGAGAGAGAGAGAGAGAGAGAGAGAGAGAGAGAGAGAGATTAACTGCACCATTTGCATCGAAGTTAGTTATATGATGCTCTATTCAAAACTGGTTCTCGATAACAAGGATCGACCATGTCGATGGCTACCTCGTATATGTGTTGATTAAAGTTTTCTGGCACTGATCAAGACTTTGATATCCATCGGGAACACCGGAGCAAGGGGAGGGGCATGCTGCAGGAGATAAGGACCATATAATCATTCAAAATTTAAATCTGGGTCAACTCGTATGTTACGAAGGCAAAGGTAATGCAAGGTGACGAAGAGGCTCAGTATTGGATCAGGAAGTTTGTAGGGTTTTATGGATCAAAATTGAAGTATCGAGAGAGTTTTCAGCAAACGTGAAATTTTCCTGAGATCAGAAAACAAACCCTAAAAAACAATACTATTCAACGTCAACTTAGGTGCACATCTCCGCATAGGATCGACGTCTATCCGAAAACTTGCACAGAAGATGGGAAATTCAGCCATTAGAACCTACCCTCCTATCACTGTGGAATGATGGCTCAGATCGTCGATGTGAAAAGAAGTTCCTCAATAAAGATGTAAGCGGATAACGCGGGAGTTGGACAATGAACTCAATGCTCGGATTCGGGATTTCCAGTGATACCCCGAGTTACCTTCTTAGGATTTGTAAAGGAAGATGCCCCTTTGTTTCGACTCGGTCACTGCCCCTTCTACTCCGCTCGCAGCGATCCATGGACGTCATGCCATTTGAAGAGCTCGGGAAGGAGGGGGGGAGAGAGAGAGAGAGCTCCAGGGATGATGTTCATGGAACGCTGCAAGTGGCGTAGAGGGGACTGGGTCTATTCTCCTCATCATGCTTGGTCGTGGCATGGAATGGTTTATACAACCTTTTCTTTTATAAGAGATCCCGCTCAATTCAACGGAGAAAAGTCAATTCCCAGATTGTGGTTTATTACAGAGAGGCGAGAGGCTACTCGGCCTGACGCGTTTCCCCAACAAGCAACTGCTTGGCTTGACCGCGCATAACAATACGCGTGGGCTCCTTCAAACATTAGTTATCGACATTTTTAGAAGTCAACGCAAACAAATGGGCTCAATAAAGAATGCTTCCCAGAGTTCACACCTCATATCAGAGAGTCGTCGAGCTACGTGCTTCTCATTTAGGTTACCTAAAACACGGAAAAACTCATTCATTTTCTTCCGCTTACTTTTCGTCTTCAGAATTATTTCAATGTCTACCTAATCATTGGCTGTGTCTCTCTCTCCTCTGACCAAAAATGTATTGGTCCCGAGCACGAGTGGCAGCTTGGCGTCAGCATGAGAAGACAATAATTGGACAACCTAATACGAGCTAAACGTCAGCTTCTTTGCTAGAACTTCTATCTAAACTAATCCCCGTGGGTGAGCCTCTTGGCAATAGTCATATGCTGATTTTCGTTCGCTAAGAACCGTAAAAGTTGTGGAACTTGTTTATAACTCGAATGTTTTTCAAATAAATAAATAAATAAATAAATAAATAAATAAAAATTGGCTGAGATGTGACAATATCTTATCTGCCGAGCTCCACAATCAACATGGGTTATTGTGGGAATCTGCATATCCTTTCTGCTCTCTTCTCCTACTTCTGGCTTTACGAAAGAAGAAACCCACATCTTCTATCTTTGGGAATTAATCACAATTCCCTCCCTTGGGTTTTAATCACGGATTAATTTTCAATAAACCAATGCGGAAATATAAACCCTTTTCTAGGCCTTCTATCGTTGTCTGCCATCGGTTATCACTCAACGTCTGAAGTAGCCGGAAGCAAGTCTGAAGCATGCTTTCGAAATGAGATGGCAGAGTCGTGAAGATCACATACTTTTTCTGGTATAAATTATGAATTATAAACGAATAGCAATTATCTCGTTTTGCGTTGATGACGCCATATTCGTGATTGCCTCCCATCCTCCTACCTGGGAATGATCATCACGGTGAAGAGAGAGAAGGTAGACCCCGGAGACGGCGACGACTCCGGTGAGCGACCGGATGATCACAGCCAAGAGGAAGGCAACATATTGGAGACTCAGACGGAAAAAGGGAGACCGTTTAGCGCGTGGGAGCGGATTCACATGATCAGCTTCAGTCTTTCTCGCAGGGCGTTTCCGAGATTGGAAGCGTCTCCTCCTTCCCATCTCTTCTTTCATTCACAGTCTCCTATCACACATTAGAGACGGCCCACCCGACGACCTCCGCAACGCGCAGGGAAGAGGAAGCCATGAGAACGATGGCTTAACTACCCCCTTCACTGGTGCAACGCGAACTAAATAGTCAACGTGTTTAACGGTAATAAAAAGCCCTCCTCTTTTATAGGGTTTCTCTTATGTTGTGTCTTCGGATTTTTCTGGATATCCGAAGCAGCCAAAATTAAATGGTTGACGGAGTATGTTCATGCATCTTGAAACAAGGTTTTAGAAATAAGAAAACAGAGTCATTAACCTTACACGATATATCGGGACATATTTCCATATCTATACTAGCGAGATTTCTTCTCTTTTTCATTGATAGAATACTTTTCCTTAATTACTCGTATCTCCGCGGCATGGGAACACCATCATCGTGATGAACAAGAAGGAAGTACCCGGTGACGGTGACGATTCCGGAGGTCGACCAGATGATCACGGCAAAGGGGAAAGGCACAATTTTGGAGACCTGGTAGGAGAAGGAAAAGATGAGCGTGGAGGAGAGGATGCATATTACCAATTTCAGCCTTCTTCGCCGGGGGAGGTCCGCCGCCGGAGCCCTCTCGTAGGCTCCAAGGAAGTAGAGGAGGATGACCAGGTTGACGGTGGCGGAGACGATGAAGGCTACAGTCCAGGGGTTCTCCAGCGCAATGAAGGCTGACACTCCCAATATGAGGATGAAGATGATGATGGCACCGCGCTCTCTATATGAGAGCCTGGGTAGCACTTGGAAGAGCTCGCACTTGTGAGCCATGGTTTCAGCTGATCCTGCCGATTGATTGAGAGAGCGAGCGAGCGAGCGAGCGAGAGAGAGAGAGAGAGAGAGAGAGAGAGAGAGAGAGAGAGAGAGAGAGAGAGAGGGAGAGCGAGGAGCAGGAAAGGAGAGTTCAATTTTTGAAATGGAACAACAATAATCCTGTGTAAACTGAGCCATTTGAACAAAATAAACTATGCAAAATCAATTCTTATATTAGTTATTCCTTTTCTTTATTTTATAAAGTCAACGAATGAAGTCGTTTCATTTTTGAGATTTAGTCCCTGTAAATTATTTGAGTTAAGGATAAGTCCATACTCTTTTCACTTATCGCTGCGGGTGCTCATAAAAAGACATCAAAATAATACATTTTACGAATCTAATTAACTTTTGTAACGTAGCTAGGATATCAACCGTTTGATTTATTGAACGTTGTGGATGATCTCCTAACAACGTGTAAGTTAGTGCTTTTTGGTAAAAACCATTTTATTTTAATATAATTTAATTATCTATTGTTGGTGGAGTGTAATAGAAATAACGGAGGGACCAATTCGTAATTTCGGAAACTTTTCAAAGATCCACAGCGACATATGAAAAGATTAGGAGCTTGTTCCTAAATCCGAAATTTTTTAGGGATCCGAATTTAATTAACAGAAAAGACAGAAAGATACATGACGACCCGTTATTGAACGAGAAACATGGCAGTATGAGGTTAAATTACCAGTCGATTCCCAACAGCTGTCCAGGATGATAATGGGCCCTGTAAACTACAATACAGTCTTCTCTCATGGAGACTAATGGGCCACGATGGGAAGCTCATATCTGTGCAACCCACTCTCAAGATGGGCCTCCAGGCCAAGCCCATATCTGTGACGCCCTACTACTCAAGCCTTGGGCACCGGGTGCCGGTACTTGTAACGGGAGGCCCAGAAGAGGTACTGCAAGAAGTTCAACGTGCTGAGGATGCACATGAGCCAGTAGAACCTCTCCAGGCGGTAATAGTTCAGGTTGCTGCCGGAGAGCCACGGCCGGCGGCCGCCGCCGCCCGTCGCACCGTTGACTATCGTGACAAGGACGGAGCTGAGGTAGTAGCCCGTCGCCAGGGACGCCCACGACAGTGACGTCGCCATGGACCTCATCCCCCAGGGCGCTTCCGTGAAGAAGAACTCCAGCAGGCCGGCGAGGGAGAAGAGGTCGGCGGAGCCGAGGAAGAGATACTGCAGGGCCACCCAGAAGAAGGAGATGGGGAGCGGGCTGGACGAGTCGAGCATGTCCGAGCGGGCGGCGACTCGCTTCCGCTTGAGCTCCACGAGAGCCGCCACCGCCATGGCCAGGATCGAGAGGACCAGCCCCACGCCGATCCTCTGCAGGTGGGTGATCCCCGACTCGTTCCCCGTCACCTTCCGGGCGTAGGGGATGATGAGATGGTCGTAGAGCGGGGCGAGGACCATGATGAAGACCACTGGGAAGATGGGGAGTGATGCTGGCGGCACGACCAGGGAGCCCAGCTTGGTGTCCATAGTGGCTGCCTGCTCGATGGAGAAGGTGGAGAGCTGGGCGAGGCAGCAGTTGAGCATGATTGTGGAGACGAAGATCGGCAGGATCCTCACGATCACCTTCACTTGTTCGAGTTCATCCACTGTACAGGCGAGCGTCTGGAAGATGGGCTTCCTCTTTACCGCCCTGTTGAGGAATCTCAGCCCTTCGGATGGGTTCCCTGTGGCGTCTCTCCGCACCGCAGCCTGGGGCTCGTTAGCATGGTTGCCGGCGGGGGCCACAACGGGCTCCTTTGGAGTTTCAGCCGTCCCGGTGCTAAGGACGGTGGCACACACCACCTCCCGATTGGAAAAACGAAAGTTTCCGGCATGTTAATTAATGTCCGTGTGTCTGTGAGATTATCAGAAGGAATGGTAGAACGGAGGAAAATGAACGGCTCCGTGGCAGTGTCTGCTCACCTTGGCAATGGTGGTGAGGGGGCTTCCCCTCGGTAGCTTGCTCCGGGAAACGGGAGATGCGGCGACGAAGATGACCGCCGAGAGAGCTATGGAGATGGTGGCTATGGCGAAGCCCCACTGCCAGCCCTTGTTGTCCTCTATCCAGACGACAAAGGTGACGGCGATGAGACCGCCGGTGGCGAGGCAGAAGACGAAGTAGTTGAAGAAGGTGGACCTTTCCCTGCGCCCCCGCCCGGTCTCCCCGTCGAACTGCTCGGCGCCGTGGGTCGGTAGCGAACCCTTGATGCCGCCGACCCCCAGCGCCACTACGTAGAGCCCTGCGAACAGCAACGCCGCCTTCCCCCCGGAGGCCGCCTCGCAGGGGGCCTTCTCGCACATCGGCGGCTTCAGCGCCGGCGAGCGAACTTGAATATAGAGGATAACCAGTCCCTGTTCATGACTCAGAATATTATGGAAAGGATAGGGAGCATCCTCAGCACGATAAGGAAGGGGGGGTCCTGGCAATAACCACGGCCCTGCCGGCTGACACGAGCGTCTCCTAAATTGGAAGATAATATTTTAGTTCGAATAGCAATAAAGCCTAATATTTTCTGTGGGTGCTTTCAGATTACGGTGGGGCCCAAGTTCATAATATCATATCAAATCCACGCGTCGGATGGGCGGCACATGGTTCTTTCTGGACCACCGCGATGCCAGTCGCCGGAGAAGCGCCAGCGCCGCCACGCTACCGCCGCATTCGGACGTAGGTGGCGGCGGAGACGGGGGTCGGAAGTTATTGGTGCTTCTACAGATGATGGAGAGTTTTCAGGAATACCAGGAACTCGACGGTGGTGCTGACGATGAAGATGAGGTAGGTGGTGAAGAAGGCGTCAGACAGGAAGCCGCCAAGGAGGGCGAGGAGGAAGGCGGTGCCCATGAAGTTGGTGACGGCGGTGGCGGAGCGGGCCGGGGAGAAGTACATGGATCCCGTCAGGTAGGTCACTAGGTTGCTCGCGTTCGCCAGGAAGGCAAGGTTCTCCAACACCTCCGCCGCTGCCATTTGGAACGACGCTTAGAGAGGATTCATTCTATTGGCTACTCCTGCATGCAGAAAGGAAGGGTCCCCCCTTCAATGGGGGGTGGGGGGTTTGAGGTCCGATTCAGAGAGGTACCGAGAACAAAGGAGGCTGCCAGCATGCCGCCGTGCTTGCCCTTCAACGCTGCCCTGTTTCTCCAGTCGACATAGCCCGGCGACGTCTCCGCAGCCCGCCCCTCTTCCTGCATGAATCGAAGAGGAGAGACCAGAGCCAAGGTATTTCTGATGAAATAGTTGATCAGAGGCACGAGAAGAGAAACCAAAGGCACCCACCATTCTTCTTCAGCTGGCTTCTCAATAACCCCAATATCGTCCTCTCAGAAGGGAGGCCGGGAGGGAGGGAGGCAGTGAGCGAGAGAGAGAGAGAGAGAGAGAGAGAGAGAGAGAGAGAGAGAGAGAGAGAGAGAGGCAGCTGGAGGGTATTCTGCGAATGCGAACAAGGGGTAGAGATATTTAAAGGGAGAGGAAGCCCCAGGTAGAGGGAGAGCCATTGCCTGTTGGGAAGTCAACGACAGGATGCATCTACGGGGCTTACTCCCTTTTTCCGCCGAATGGCACCTTTCCTCTTATCCGCCCCTATAGTTCTTTTTCCCGTCTATTTCTTTGAGAATTTTGACCGCCATTAGAAAAGGTGCTCATTGCTTAAGCTAGCACCTGAAAAGGGGGGAAACGTGGATGATCATCAGAGACAGAAACGTTCCACTTCCCGCCTTAAGGATTGCTCCCTTTAGAAGGCACATATCAGGTTTGACTTCGCATGACCTTGAAAGTAGATGGCCCATGGTCAACACCACGACTTTGCCTTGAGCAATCCTCCTTTGTGTGTGTCTTCTTTTAGACGGAAGAAAAGAAACGAAATTAACCCACAGATTCCCCTTTGACTCGATGGTCTGATTCAATAATTGGCGTCAAATCCTCGGATTGTTTC